>SJYO01040405.1:968530-1265748 GCA_006410555.1 Capra ibex | reverse complement strand
AACTGAGTAACCTTTTCTGAGACTACGACCCTCCCTAACCCCCGTCCTCCTCTTCCCCTGCTGTCTCCTACTCTACCGACCTACCGTAGTGACTGAGCTACCTGTACTCAGACTCACTTAAGGCTCTCATCCACTACCTGTCCCTCCGGACCACACGACGCTAAGTACCCCAGCGCATCTCAGTCTGTGCTGACTCGTTGACTTGACTTGACTTGACTTGACTTGACTCCGTTGCATCCTCGTCGTCGTCGTCGTCCACATTGTACTGAAACGAGTCGGAAAAACACAATCACACAACGAGAATACAAAGCATATTTGTTGTGAATAGACCGAAAATCTAAAACAAATGAGACTGTCCGAGTAACATAGAAAAATCAGATTTACAAACAAAAGTAACGACCACGTCGACTCAAGTAAAGAAGATAGAACGAGAAACGAAAGATAAAAACGACACAATGGAGACAAACCCAAAGAATGAAAGAAAGTCTAAATAACAATAAGGGGTTGGGGGTAGGGGTGGAAAGGTAAGAAGAGAGAAGGGCAAAGGTAAGATGATACAAGAAAAAACCCCCGACATGGGAGGGACCAGTCCCTTTGCCCCTGACTTGGACAGGGGAACGTGACCCTCGTACCTCCGAATTGGTGACTTGACGGTCCCTTCAGGGATAATATAAGTAAAACACCAGTGACACCGTCGACCTCATACATGAAATTGTATGTTTCAGATTTTAATTAGTAATAAAAAGGTAAGAGGGTTGTTATACTCTCGAACTTAACGAAAGTGATTGGTAGTCGAGGGTACAAGATATCGTAGGAAAAGGTAATGAAATCATCATACAAAAAATTAACATCCGTAATCGATAGTATAAATAATAATATACCTTAGTCCTAAAGAGATCTTGATGGTGTAAAAAAAATTTGGTTAAAGAAACGAGTGTTAAGGAAGAACGCAAAGAAAACAGTAAAAGGAACAAGTACCTCATGAAAGAAGTCTTATCACACCCAGAAACTGTCATTTGGATTAAAAGAGACACATTTACACAGAAATAAAGTAAGAGTCGGAACTTTCCAATTCGTGACAATTCCTATCTTAAGTACCCACTGTCAAGAAAAGAGAGTCGTAAACTTCAAAAATGACAATGAGTCCTAAGAGAACAACGACTCCTTAGTCAACACACAGCTTAATATTAAAAAGTACCGACAGAGAAAAAAAGAGAAACGAAGAAATTTCTAAAAATAAAAAACTACTAGATACTAAAGTGACATTACATAGATTCATACTTAAACAATGGAATCAAAGGAAGAAACCCCAGTAACACATACGACTTATACATCTAAAGACAAAGAACTGTTAAAACCTGTTAAAATCCGGTGACACGAAAAAACTTATAAATAAAAAATAAACAAACAAAGAAATAACCCGACACGGTCCAGAATCAACACCGTACACCCTAGCTCACAGGACTGGTCCCTACCTTGGACCAGGGGGACGCAACCCTCGTGTCTTAGAGTCGGTGACCTGGTGGTCCCTTCAGGATCCGGTAACAGTAAAAGTTATGACAGAGAAACACACGAATATAAAAGGAAGAACCACATCATCGATTATAGACGAGGGAGACTACAAAACTAAGACAAATAACAATAGATAGAGAAGACTAACAGGAAAAGAAGGAGAACGTAAAACGAGTACGATCTTAAAACCTCGAAACAGAGGCATTCAAGAAAGGTCCGTCTTTCCTCGACGTAAATAGATACGGTCTCCTGACCTCTGGTGTTGGGCGAACTTGACCAAACATCGAAACAGAAACACAAACATCAAAACTACCGGAGTCTCTCTCATACCTAAGACCGGGATCACAGTATACTTACGTCCGGTCCCAGTCTTAAGATTCGTCTCTACAAAGAGAGAGAGGTGGGTGTCGGTCTGGACTCTGATCGTTTAAAGGAGGAATGGAAGAACTCACTCCTCACCACAAAAGAGTGAATTAGGGACCATCTGTAACAAAAGGGTCTCCTGACACAAATATGTCCACAGAAATAAAAAACTGGAAATAAAAGAAATTTTTTAAAAATAAAAAGAGGGTAAGACTTCCGACAGAAAAGTGGAACGATATCAAAGGAAACAACACGTCTTCGAAAATTAAAATTAATCTAGGGTAAACAAATAAAAACGAAAATAAAGGTCTTAAGACCCTCCACCTAGTATCTCCTAGGACGACACTAAATACAGACTCTCACAAAACGGATACAAGAGGAGATCCTCAAAATATCAAAGACCAGAATGTAAATCTAGAAATTAGGTAAAACTCAAATAAAAACACACGCCACAATCTTTCACTAGATCAAAGTAAGAAAACAAAGTAAGAAAATGTTCACCAACTGGTCAAAAGGGTCGTGGTGAACAATTTCTCTAACAGAAATTAGGCAACATATAAGAACGGAAGAAACAGCTTCTATTCCCCAGGTATCCACACACCGAAAGATAAAACAAGGTAACTAGATATAAAGACAGAAACACGGTCATAGTATGACAGAACTACTAACACCGAAACATCATCTCGGACTTCAGTCCGTCCAACTAAGGAGGTCAAGGTAAGAAGAAAGAGTTCTAACGAAACCGATAAGTTCCAAAAAACATAAAGGTATGTTTAACACTTTAATAAACAAGATCGAGACACTTTTTATGGTGACCATCGAACTGTCCCTAACGTAACTTAGACATCTAACGAAACCCATCATATGAGTAAAAGTGATATAACTAAGAAGACTAGGTACTTGTACCATATAAAGAGGTAGATAATCACAGGAGAAACTAAAGAAAGTCGTCACAAAATATCAAAAGATATATATCCAGAAATCAAAGAAATCCATCTATATAAGGGTTCATAAAATAAGAAAAGCAACGTTACCACTTACCTTAGCAAAGGAATTAAAGAAAAAGATGAAAGGGTAATAATCACATATCCTTACGTTCCCTAAAGACACACAACTAAAATATAGGACGTTGAAATGATATAAGTAACTACTCGAGATCATTAAAAGACCACCTCAGAAATCCCAAAAGGTACATCACCTAGTACAGTAGACGTTTGTCACTCTCAAAATGAAGAAGAAAAGGTTAAACCTAAGGAAAATAAAGAAAAAGACGAGACTAACGACACCGGTTTTGAAGGTCTTGATACAACTTGTCATCGTCACTTTCACCCGTGGGAACAGAACAAGGACTAAAATCCCCTTTACCAAAGTTAAAAAGTGGTAACTCCTATTACAAACGACACCCAAACAGTATATATCGAAAATAATACAACTCCATACAAGGAAGATAAGAACGAAAGACCTCTCAAAAATAGTATTTACCTATAACTTAAAACAGTTTTCGAAAGAGAAGTAGATAACTCTATTAGTATACCGAAAATGAAAAGTTAAACAATTACACCACTTAATGTAACTAACTAAACACATATAACTTCTTAGGAACGTAGGGACCCTATTTCGGGTGAACCAGTACCACATACTACAAAAATTACACAAAGACCTAAGACTAACGATCTTAAAACAATTCCTAAAAACGTAGATACAAGTAGTCACCATAACCGGACATCAAAAGAAAAAAACACCGTAGAAACAGTCCAAAACCATAATCCCACTACCACCGGAGTCTGTTACTCAAACCTTCAAATGGAAGGAGAAGTTAAAAGACCTTCTCAAACTCATCCTACCCACAATCGAGAAGAGCTTTAAAAACCATCTTAAGTCGACACTTCGGCAGACCTGGACCCGAAAACAAACGACCTTCTAAAGACTAATGTCAAAGTTAAAGGCACGAACACTACCCAGACAATTCTAAAAGATAAAGAAGGACCAAGTCAAAACCTTTTAACATGAAAAGATTCTTAAACAGGTAAAGAAGGTACAACAGGTAAAATAACCGTATATTAACGACTATCATCAGAGAATACTAGGAAACATAAAGACACAACAGACAACACTAGGGAGATAAAAGTAAAGATTAAAATAACTAAACTAAAAAGAGGGAAACAAAGAACGACTCAGACCGATTACCGAACAGTTAAAATAAATAGGAAAGTTTCTTGGTCGAAAACCGAAACAACTAAAAACGATACTTCGTTGACTGTTTGTTGATTAGAGTTTTTATATGTTCGTTGAATACGTCGAGTTAAGGTCTTTTTATTTACTGGGTTAGTTTTTTACCCGGTTTCTTGATTTATCTCTAAAGAGGTTTCTTCTGTATACCTACCGATTGTTTGAGTTCTCTTCTACGAGTTGTAGTGAGTAATAGTCTCTTCACGTTTAGTTCTGGTGTTACTCCATGGTAAAGTGTGGTAAATCTTACCGACACTAGGTTTTCAGGTGTTATTTACGACCTCTCCCACACCTCTTTTCCCTTGGGAGAATGTGACAACCACCCTTACGTTTGATCATGACGGTGATACCTCCTGTCACACCTCTAAGGAATTTTTTGATGTTTATCTTGACGGAATACTGGGTCGTTAGGGTGACGACCCGTATGTGTGGCTCCTTTGGTCTTAACTTTCTCTGTGTACATGGGGTTACAAGTAGCGTCGTGACAAATATTATCGGTCCTGTACCTTTGTTGGATCTACAGGTAGTCGTCTACTTACCTATTCTTTCGACACCATGTATATATGATACCTCATAATAAGTCGGTAATTTTTCTTATGTAAACTTAGTCAAAATTACTCCACCTACTTTGACCTCGGTTAATATGTCTCACTTCATTCGGTCTTTCTTTTTGTGGTTATGTCATATGATTGTGTATATATACCTTAAATCTTTCTACCGTTACTATTGGGATATACGTTCTGTCGTTTTCTCTGTGTCTACATTTCTTGTCAGAAAATCTGAGACACCCTCTCCCTCTCCCACCCTACTAAACCCTCTTACCGTGACTTTGTATATATGATAGTACATTCTTTACTTAGCGATCAGATCCAAGCTATATCCTATGTCCTACGAACCCCGACCACGTGACCCTACTGGGTCTCTCTACTATACCCCTCCCACCACCCTCCCCCCAAGTCCCAACCCTTGAGTACATGTGGGTACCACCTAAGTACAGTTACATACCGTTTTGGTTTTGTCACAACATTTCATTTTTTTATTTTGATTTTTCTTTATTTGTTCTATTTTTTTCTGTATGACATCCTATACAGAGTACCATTACATTTGGAGATCTTCTATGTTTTTTTAAAAAAAATTAAAAAAATTAACCTCCTATTAACGAAACGTTGTATAACACAACCAAAGCCGGTATGTACATGTACTTAGTCGCTAGCCGTGTGTATACAGGGGAGGGTGGGGTCGGGTGGGGAGATCCAACAGTGTCTCGGGGTCCAACCTCGAGGGACACAACGTGTCGTGTAAAGGGTGATCGAGACAAAATGTATACCACCAGCACATACGAAGGCACGAGGAGAGGGATAGGCGGGGGAGGGGAAGGGGGTGACACGGGTGTCAGACAAGAGGTACAGACGCAGAGGTACCGATGAGACGCCTGTCCAAGGAGTCATGGCAGGAAGATCTAAAGTGTATATACGTAATTACACGCTGTAAAGAAAAAGAGAGAGACTGAATGAAGTGAGACATATTATCTGAGATGTAAATACGTGAAATAATCTTGACTGAGCTTACGTAAGGAAAAATACCGGCTCATTACAAGGTAACATATATACATGGTGTTGAAGAAATAGGTAAGAAGACACCTACCTGTAGATACAACGAAGGTATAGGATCGATGATATGTCTAAAGAAATATATATTGAAGAGTGAACCAGAGTAGTGGACGATGGGTAAATCCACAGTACGAAAGAATAACTCAAGTGGAAGACTCATATAGAGAAATAGTCAAACTATACGTAGTTTCTCTAAAAATTTTTTATAAAATAGTTCGTATAAAAGTCACCAAGATGACCACTAAATTAAAAATCAATTTCTGACAGAATAGACGACATAAAGGTCCCTGTCTACAGGGTTCGTTTAAACCAAGAGGAAGACTCAGTACGGACGTATGAATAACTTGACACAACCCGGTCAGCGACAAATGACGGACTCTGAGACTGGTCTCCTAGAAAGACCCAGGGGTGGACGGACTCGAGGGTCGAAGGAAACGGGACCAGGTGGGGAGAGACGGTTTGTGTCGTAAGAGAGTTCGACAGTCCTGTGGTACGAGAGTTGAAGGAAAGACGAAGAAACAAAAGAATCAGACGAGACGATCAAAAGAAGATGGACTGGAGTCTTACAATCGTAAAAGGTATTGTACTCGGACTCAGGAGAGAAGAGACACATCAATCATACACGTACGGTTCAGAGAAGTCACCACAGGTTGAGAAACGTTGGGACACCTGACTTTGGGTGGTCCGATGAGACAAGTACCCTAAGAGGTCCGTTCTTATGATCTCACCTAACGGTAAAGGAAGAGGTCCCGTAGAAGGGTTGAGTTCCTAGTTTGGCCATAGAGAAAGTAGAGGACGTAACCGTCTTCCCAGGAAATGGTGATCGCGGTGGACCCTTCGGGGACACATCAATCTGAGAACTATTAAGACAAGGAAGGTAACCAAAACTTCTCAATACATTACTCCTACGATATAGAGGTAGGGTCTGTAGATAAACGTTGACGTCTCAGAACATAGATTGGAAGTGAAACTGGTCCGGGGAACCTACAGAGTGACTAAGAGTGTAGATTGTAAATATCTACACTTGTAAAGTAGAAAAGGACATTTGTATGAGGGACGGTCCTACGAGTCGAACCATTTGTGGTGTGGCATGTGGAGGGTAAGGACACCGGGCCCGAAAGAGAAAGAGTGTTTGTGTGCGTGCGTCGAGTAGGTTCGGGTAGAGGGAGATTGAGGTCCGGTGGGTCCAGAGGGTAGAACTGGTTGGGAAAGAGAGAACGGAGGTCACCCGACACTAGTGAACCGTCTGTCTCGACAGAAAATTTTTAGTGTTCAGTAGAATAGGGTTTCTTATTTTAATAGAATACTAAAATGTAACGTGGATTGAATTGTACAAGTTAATTTCCTTACAGGTTCTACGGAGGACTCCATGACTCAGTGAACTGTGGACAGAGGTTGGAATGGAGACCCCGTGAGAGGAGGGACGTGTGGTGGAGGTCAGGCCGGAAGAAAGGTCAGGACTTGTAAGGCTCGAGGAAGGACCGGTACCCCACAAACGTACACGAGAAGAAAGTGGACCTCATTCGACAGAGGTAAAGACCGAACCGACTGGAGAAATACCGAGGTTCAATTTGTTCGGGACTTTTAAAAGAGACCGTAGAGCCAATCTTCTCCAGAAAGAACAAATAAGAAAGAAGTACCTTAGGTCTAGAAAAGGAAAGACCGCGAATGGAGTCTCCTAATAAAAAAAATTAATAACCTCATATTAACGTAGCGACTGAGTTACCTGGACTCAAACTCGTTTGAGGTCCTCTACCACTTCTTGTTTCTTCGGACCGTACGACGTCAGGTACCCCAACGTTTCTCGACCTGTACTGTCTCACTGACTTGTTGTCGTTTATTAACGAAATGTCACACCACAATCAAAGACGATATGTCACCTCACCTAGGCGACCTACACGCGTAGGGAAGGTGGGGTGGGGCGGTCCAGTGGGGGCTCGCGCCTTACCTGGGGGACATGACACGTCGTCAAGGGGTGGTCGACACAATGTGTGCCAGCACATATAGACAGTCGCGACTAGAGGGTCAAGCAGGGTGGAAGAGCAGGCGTGTAGACAAGGGACGCAGACGTAAAGACAGGGACAGGACGTGCATCCAAGTATACACGGTGAAAAGATCTAAGGCGTATATACACAATTATATATGATACACAAAAAGACTAAATGAAGTGACACATACTGTCTGAGATCCAGGTCGGCGTAGAGATGCTTACTCAGTCAAAACAAGGAAAAATACCGACTCATTATCAGGTAACACATACACATATTATGGTGTAGAAGAAAGCGGTAAATAGGTTGGTGTCTAACAAACTAGTGGACGAAATAAACAGACAAACTGGCCACGGACACACAGAAGACTCCTAACACAGACACCGAACGTCACACACCGTGTCACGGATGTCATGTTTGGGACTCGTTTGCAAACCACTACCCTGGGTGTCTACTTAAGGGAGTGTCAAGTATTCGGGACTCTCAAGTCCCAGTAAGGTTTCGTACGTCCCGTCCCGCCCTACTGAACAGTGATGGACGTAGTCTCGTAGGTAACAGACGACCCGACAGTCCTCCACGGTGGGACTAGTGTCGACAGTGTCCTTTCCCTTGTCACTGGGTGTGTGTGGTCAGTGGGTGTGTGTGGTCAGTGGGTGTGTGTGCCCAAGAGAAGGTACGGTGCACCGTGTCTACACAACAACAACAACAAGTCGGTGGGTCAGTACGGACTGAGAAACGTTGGGGTACCTGACGCTGTGTGGTCCGAAGGGACAGGAAGTAACAGAGGGCCTCAAACCAGTTCGAGAACAGACAACTTAGTTACTACGGTAGGATGGTAGAGTAGGAGACAACGGGGGAAGAGGAGAATGGGAGTTAGAAAGGGTCGTAGTCCCAGAAAAGGTTCTCTATAAAACCACATTTTAACTGTGTTCTTCAGGGAGGACCTACCAGAGAGATAAAAGGTGACTGGGAGGAATAGAAATCGGTTTTTCTATTCTGACTAAAATAGAAAAAGAAGATTTTTACTTGTTTTACATGGGAGACACCCAAATTTCCCAACCCACCCCCTTTCTTTCGGACAAAGATTAAAACAAGACTATATGAATAAGTTGCATTAGTATATGTTTTTTTTTTAGTCTCTACACTTTTCGTCGTCCTTGTATAATTTGAAAAGTCACATGTTTCAACTTTGGTATTTTATACAAAACACCCCGGGAGTGACTTTACCCTGTGTTGGAATTACTGAAAGTGTTAATGAACGAGCCTCCGGCTACATTGGGTCTTCCGTTCCGATCTCATTGCACGGATGGGTCGGACGAGAAAGGAGGGTCTAGGACCGGGCACACAGGGGACTCCTACGACAACCGAACCCCTCGTGTAGCAAATCTCAAGGAAGACAGATCAGGTGTAAAGAGTGAAATAAGTGTCACTTCATTCGATTACCTTTTATAATAAGTGAAAAACCCCCGTAATTTGGAGAAAGAAGGTAGTGAGGGGGAACAAAAAGAGTAGAGGGGTCAGGGGTTGGACTTTACATATTCGGTTCCGGGAACGAATCTTCTCAGGTTCCACCTTCTCTTCTTTTTACTACCTTTGTTGGTAAAGTAAAATATTACTTTTGGGTTCACAATCCCTCACGGAACTCTCCTACCACCTCTCTTCTTAAAGGACTCTGAGGTCCCGTAGACAAGTGTAGCCTCGTTGTCAAGCACAGCTAAAGGGAGACCACCTCTTGTTCGTCCTAAGCCCTCTTATGACGTGTGTATGTCCGTCTGTGTGTGCAGCACACGTGTGTGTCTGTGACGAGTCCGACGGCATTGTTTCGAATTCGTTGTCTTTACATAACAGGGTGTTAAGACCTCCGTTTGCAGGATTAGGTCCACAACCAAAGAGGGTTCCGGAGAGACGAACCGGACACCACTACCAAAGTAACGAGTCAGTACAGACTGAGAAACGCTGGGGTACCTGACACCGGACGGTCCGAGGAGACAGGTACCCTAAAGGGTTCGTTCTTGTGACTTCACCCAACGGTAAGGAAAGAGGTCCCTAGAAAGGTTGGGTTCCTAACTTGGGTCCAGAGGACGTGACGTCCGCCTAAGAAATGGTCGACTCGGCGGGCCCCTCGGGACATGCACTGGCAGAAGAGGAGGGATACAGGAGTGTACGAGAAGGGAGACACAGACACAGGGTCCCAGAGATGAAAAAAAGAGAAAGAAATGAAGAATTTAATACTTTCATACTACTACGTAAATATCCTCTGAACCTTTTATGTCTTGTACATAAAAGTAATGTATAATGTTAATAAAAAATTCATCTATTTAATTCTAAAAAGTCAACCTTAAAGTCGTAGTTTAAGAGTTTTTAATTATCTTACTTATATGTCTTTTCATCTTCTTACATCATCTGGACTTTTCGTGGTACTTGGTCAAGTTGTCTTAATTCTAAGTATGTCAAAAGTGTGTTATCGCCCTAACAACAACAAGTTAACAATTCAGTATAGGTTGAGAAACGTTGGGGTACCTGACATCGTGTGGTCCGAAGGGACAGGAGGTGGTAGAGGACCTCGAACGAATTTGAGTACAGGTAACTCCGCCACTACGGTAGGTTGGCAGAGTGGGAGACGGTGGGGGAAGAGGATAACGGAAGTCATAAAGAGTCATAGTCCCAGAAAAGGTTACTCGGCCGAGAAGTGTAGTCCACCGGTTTCATAACTTCGAAGTCGAAGTCGTAGTCAACTATGTTTAAGGATTACAGAGAAGACTATTCCTGTGGACAGTAGTACCTAATCCTGGGTAGGGTTACTGAAATAAATTGGAACTAATGAAAAAGTGTCATGTCAGTGTAATCTCCAGAACTCCCAATCCTGCAGTTACATCCTTGAAGTCCCCTGTGTCCAGTCGGTTCTTGTGTGTGTGTGTGTGGGGTATGAGTCCGTGTACGAGAGATATTACAACACTATCCCGGAGAGGGCTCATTTAAACATCTAAACTGAACTCTATGTGACCTCCGGACGCTAAGTACCCCAGTGTTTCTCAGCCCGTGCTGACTCGCTGACTTGACTTGACTTGTGACCTCCGGTTTCAAAGTCCGGACACCACCTCTCTACGGGTTACACTGTCCGTCCCACCCTTGGGTCAGGCAAGGGGTCGGTCCGAAGTCGGTACCTGCGTAGTCCTCGGATCTTGACACCCAGTACACGCCAGGAGACCGACTCACCCGGAGAAACCGAGGGGTCAATTTCGACTCTGGTAAAACTCCGAATCTTTTTACTTTGTCTTAGGGTCGTCCCGTGCTCCCTCGGGACACCGACTTTCTACCCCCCTTACAGAGCCCGTCCCCATCCTCACGTCTCGTCCGTCATGTCGGACCCAGTAAAGCGATCTCATGAAGCATAAGAGAGCCTTCGTGGTTCCTCCTTCGGTCCGGGGAGGTAGGACCCGGCACCCCTCCGCGAGGAGGAGGTCCGTCTTCGCCCCGAGTGCCCACAACCGAGACCCCTCCTACCCGACACCCTCCCCTGTCACACTCCACAGTACTGTGGGGTCCACCAGACGAGACGGGGAGAGTCCGATAAGATTCCTCTGACGTAGTATCGAGGCGGGGTCACCAAAGTCCTCGAACCACTGCTGCACGACCGGTACCACGGCGGGACGTGCACCAATCGGAAACCCAAAAGAGAGGTGACGAAGTAAAATCAACAGGTGGTCGAGAAACTCCCGGTACTCGGGACAGTGGAGCGAGTCGGTCCTGGGACGGCGACGACGACGACGACGCAACGAAGTCAGCACAGACTGAGACACGCTGGGGTATCTGTCGTCGGGTACTCCGAGGGGGAAGGGACTCTAAGAGGTCCGTTCTTGTGACCTCACCCAAACGGTAAAGGAAGAGGTTACGTACTTTCACTTTTTACTTTCACTCCAACGAGTCAGCACAGACTGAGAATCGCTGGGGTACTTGACGTCGGATGGTCCGAGGAGGTAGGTACCTTAAAAGGTCCGTTCTCATGACCTCACCCTACGGTAGTGGAAGAGACTCGGTCCTAGGACCTCTCAGAGTTTACTAGGCTTAGTATCAGTGTGTCAAAAGTTTACTTCTCTCCGTAAGTTTCGACTCAAAGTCGTAGTTAAAGTATAGTTAATAGACTCGGAGTTCAGTTAATATTACACACACTCCTTGATTGTGTCCTTGTACTCCGTAGAAATACAAACCCCTTGAGGTCACGGGCAAGACACTCTCAGTCACCCTAAGACACGACCAAACGACGGAAGGTTCACCTGGTAACCAGACCAGTAAACTTTCGGGACTAACCGGACCAAAGGTCCCGTCTCACACTTGTCAAGTTTTCGCAGTCTTGATACCTCGAGGACAAGGAGGAAGGGGACGACCTTCTCTGGTCCCGAGTTACGAGTTCCCTTTTCATGAAACAAAGAAGTTTTAACAATAAAATTCGGAAATCGGTCACACGACGAATACATATTACCGAAGAAGGGTTCAGGCTCCACCATATACGATACAAGTAAAAAGGACGTGGTCTTGAACTATATAAGCTCTTATATCGGCAGGTCCGAGTGAGGGAAGTAGACATTTTATCTTATTACGGATGGAGTGTCCCGACAACTCACCTTCTTTTCCTAACTCACTGTAGTATTTACTTCAACCCAGTCCGTGGGTCACTTCATAGACCGATCACCGTCCATGAAGTGTTTACCATCTTGTTAACTACTACTTCCAACTGAGTCAATGAGGGACCGGTCCCTGTATGAGAGGCCCGGACTAGTGTGAGTCAGTCTTGGGCTAGAGTACACCAAACGGACTCCCCATTCTCACCCCAAATGGAACACAGATACTACCCTACCCCTCCGGGTCGAAGAGGTCTGACCTTTACGACAACTAAATAAATACGTATTTATGGTACTACCACGATCGTCATTTCTTGGGCGAACTTCACGTCCTCTGAATTCTCTGTACCCCGGTTAGGGACTCAGCCCTTCTAAGGGACCTCCTCCCGTACCGTTGGGTGAGGTCATAAAAACGGACCTCTTAGGGTTCCTGTCTCCTCGGACTACCTGATATCAGGCATCCCATCGTGTCTCAGTCTGTGCTGACTTCACTGAATCGTGTGTGTGTGTGTGTGTTAGTAAAATGGAAATACTTTCATTACTCTCAACTTATCCGGGAACGAAGACATTTGCTGTAACACGTCTTCCGGACGAGTCTGACGCGACTACGACTCCCCTTGTTCCTCTCCCTCCCCTCGTAGTCTCCTGCTGACAACCCCGTCCTTCGTCCGTACGAAGCGTACCCGTAGTCCTTGGGTCTCACGGGGGAAGAACGGGCGAAGACAGTGAGTTCACCGGTAAAAGTATTTACTTCACCCAGGGGGTCCTTTTTCGAAGGGTTCACCAAGTCGTCATTTCTTAGACGGATGGTTACTTTCTCCACGTCCTCTGCGTCCAAGCTAGAGACCCAGTCTTCATCCTTCACCGTTGGGCGAGGTTTTAAGAACGGACCCTTTAGGGTACCCACTTTCTCGGACCACCCGATGTCAGGTACCCCAACGTTTCTCAACCGGTACTGACTTGTGTGTGGGGGGGGGTTTCTATTACCCATGGTACACAAACCTTATGTGTCGACGGGGTCCCTCACGGGAGACATTGAGAGGGACCGGGTACACCGAACTTCTAAGGTTGTCTCCGACTTCGACCAGTAAGGGATCGTCTCGGTTTCACGATTCACGTGTATGAGGGTCCTCTCCGCCACACTGTCGACGGAGACCACATTGAGTGCACCGACCTGACTAGACCTTCGTCTAAAACTCTCTCCCTTTCTAGAACTCTCGATTCGCTGTCTTGTTACTCGACCTTCTTCCTCTCACGTCCCCGGAACTCTTCCACTACCCGGGTTCCGGTCTGTGCCCCTCGAGACGAGGGAGGTGAAGACCGGACCCCGACCAGGTGAAAGAGCACCCGTCGACCAAGAGGGTCCCACACACCTCTTTGTGAAGGCTTGAAACCTTTCCTCGTCGTCCGACGACGGGAAATTTGTTCCTAAAGTCCTTCACTCTTTTCTTTTTTTCTTCTTCTTTGTCCGACCTTTGTCACATATTAAGTCCTATGTCTCATATATTCCTGTAATTCTCTGTCTCACCGTTAACTCCTAAAAATGCTGCGGGTTCTTAGCATCCATCGAAACGATTAAGAAAAAAGAATTAAAAAAACTTTAAATAACCTTACGTCAACGAAACGTATAACACAATCAAAGACGTCATGTCGTTTCTCTTAGTCGATACACATATGTATACAGAGGAGAAAAAACCTAAAGGAAGGGTACATCCAGTGGTGTCTCGTGACTTATCTCAAGAGACACGATATATCATCCAAGAGTAATCAATGGATAAAATATGTATCATGGTTATCAACCCAACCCAACCCCCTCCGTAGTAAGTGGACGTAAAACACCCTATATTAGTACTTAACAAAAATGAACGATTCAGCACAGACTGAGAACGTTGAGGTACCTGACATCGGGTGGTCCGAGGAGACAGGTACCCTAAAGGACCTCTTCTCATGACCTCACACAACGGTAAAGGAAGAGGTCCCCTAGAAGAACTGGGTCCCTACCTTGACCTCAGAGGACGTGATCGTCCACTTAAGAAATGGTGACTCTGTGGTCCCTTCGGGTGAAACTAAACCTTATCTTTTCGATCGTATTAAACGACTTTATAAAACCTTTTAACACTGTACTGACAAAAATCTACAAAAACGACGATTACTTCTGGTGTAGTGTTTATTATAAATACCTGGTTTTCGGTTACCCTACCCAGTTTTAAGAATCTTATCAAAAAGACCTATCCTCTTTATTTCAATAAAAGAAAAAAAAAAAGATTAACATACAAAAATTAAACTTTCTTTTACAATCAGGAAATATCATAACCCTGACGTTTATATTTTAAACAGAAAAAAAGGAGAAAAAAGCTATCCCAATGTACTACCTTTTAGTTTAGAGTCCGAATTTTACGCTGTGTCTACACAAACAGTGAAAACTTCCACTGTTACAGCAGTACGACGTCCATTCTGCACCCTCTACAAATAAGAAAAATTTGTCACTGTAAAAGTTCTAGTTCACAATAGGTCTTTAGACTTCGAAAAGGATACAGAATAGAAGTAGACTTCAGAAACAAATTAACCGTCCACCAAAAGGTAATCCGTGAACGAAAAACGTCATCAACTTACCCCTTTCCCTAATTAATTAAATAAAGGATCGACTAAAAACTACAACTTTCCATAGAAAAAACCGAATTCTTTCAATGTAGAACACTCACATCTCAGTATATAGAAGATGGACCCTCCGATAAGGGTTTCTGAAACATTCACGGATTTTCCGCTGGTATAAAGGGTTCACTGAGTCACCATTCCTTAGGTGGCCGGTTACGTCTTCGGAGTCCTTTGCACTCAAGCTAGGGACCCAGTCCTTCTAAGGGGACCTCCTCCTTTACCGTTGGGTGAGATCACAAGAACGGTTCTATTAGGGTACCTATCTCTTCGGACCGCCCGATGGTAGGTACCCCAACGCTTCTCGGACTGTACTGACTCGTGCACACGTGGGTCTTCTATTTGTCCGTTTTCTGTCCTTCTCGGTCAAATGTTTTCCTCCCGTTAACTAGTCGGTGCATTCACTGGTCTCTTTGTTGAGACCCCGGAGACGTTATGGCTAGCGAAAGTATAGAGTCCGACGGACTACAAATTCTCATACAAGTGTAGGGTGACAACCAGTCTTGTTTTCCCTGAAGAAGGTACAACGAGAACCGGTACACATCAAGATGAAGAGCCTGAAGTAGATTCGAATATTAGGTTTGACGTCTGTTGAAAACCAGTGTTTGTAAGAGTAATCACGTACTAAATAATGTCGTTATTATAACCTTTGATTTAAAAGTTGTTATCCCTTTACTAGTCCCTTTAGTACGAGACCGGTTAGTGACCCCTTAAGATATCGGAAATTTTAACATGAATATTTCACAAATAATGTCTAAAAACTTTTCTCAAATAATATCTTTAAACATACTATACCTTTCATTTTTAATATACTCTGACATATGTCTTACCCTAAGGTCAATCCACAAAGATTTCTACTTCTTATCCCTGAAACCCAAAACGATTCTATATTACTGGGGTAAGGGGGGTCCCGAAAGGAGAATTGTCAATTTGTGGGACGTATCTTGTGTCACTTGTTCGTATCCCTCTAAGAAGAACTTTTTACAAATAACCTCACGTCAACTAAATTCATAACCCTATCAAAGTCTACATGTTGTTCCACTTAGTCAATGTGTATAAAGATGAGAAAAGGACCCAGCCCTTCTAGGGGACCTCTTCCTTGACCGTTGGGTGAGGTCATAAGAACGGACCTCTTAGGGTACCTGTCTCTACAGAACGTTCGATATCAAATACGACAGTGTTCTCAATCTGTGTTGAATCACTGATTTAGTGGTGGTGAGAAAAAAGACCTAAGAAAAGGGTATTTCCGGTAATGTCTTATAACTCATCTCAAGAGACATGATATGTCATCCAGGAAAAATCATAGATAAAATATGTGTCATTACACATACAGAGTTAGGGTTAGAAGGTTAAACAGGGAGAGGGTGAACCGGGAGTCATTGACATTCAAATAAAAAAATGTAGACATTGAGATAAAGACAAAACATCTGTTCAAGTAAACATCGGATGAAAATCTAAGGTGTATATTCGTCATAGCATACTACAAACAGAAAGACACAGACTCCAATGACGTTTACCGTAATAAAACAAGAAGAAATACCGACTTATTATAAAGTAACATATTTCACCCTTGTTTCTTCCGTCCGACGAGTCCCTGGATCCCTGACCCCTTCTTTTACTTCATTCAAGAGACCCAAAGGAATAACGGAGGGTATTCAGGACCTATCTTATATGTACAGGATTTAGAGATTGACCGTGTTTGTCTTATACGAAGTTCTTTTCGGACACATAGATGAGTTTGCTATGCCTTCTACCACCGGAGTGTTATCTTTTGGAATGTCCGTTGTGAGGGAAAGGTGGTCAATGTGCGTTGTCTTTTAGGTCTGGTTGTGTGTGTGTCTGTGTGTGGTCGAAGTGGTCCCGGACAGACTCCTTTAGTCGCCTTCGTCCATCGTCCATATCGCTACGGGAAGAGGGTGGACCACCCCGACCACCCCGACCGACACATACACGTCGACAAGTCAGGACAGACTGAAATACTGGAGTACCTGAGATTGGGAGGTCCGAGGAGACAGATACCTTAAAGGGTCCGTTCTTATGACTTCACCCAACGGTAAAGGAAGAGGTCCCCTAGAAGGACTGGGTCCCTAGTTTGGTCTCAGAGGACATAACCGTCAATCTAAGAAATGGTGACTCGACAGACCCTTCGACCCGTCCCTCGATTAGAAGGTAGGGATCGGACCGCCTTCGTTTTTCTCGGGTCAAAGAGGGTGACCCCATTCCAGTCGTCCTAGGGATCCACTCTACTGAAGTGGACGTGAATCGTTCTAGTTCTGGGTCACTCCAATACGCTCCACTTCGATTAATGGTCACGGGAAGTTGGAGTCGAGGTCACAGTCGTCTCAGGTCACCTCTCACTCGTGATGCGGGCGGACTGTAGTTGATCTGATTTGGTCCTCCACACTCAATCCCAAGCACTGGTGAGTGTAAGAGGGGTACGGACCACAGTCACCTGGGTCATTCCTCGACTTCGATGTGTACATGGGTCGTTTTCCTTCTGATTAAGTTCCGGAAGGGTCCACCGAGTCACCATTCCTTAGGTGGACGGTTGCGCCCTCTGTGCCGAAACTGGGGACCAGGCCCTTCTAGGGTGTACGGAGTCTCGTTGATTCGACAGACGAGGTGTTGATGACTCGGGCACACGATCTCAGACCATCGACGTTGATGACTGCGGGTGTTCCGAGTCTCGGGCACGAGGTATTGTTCTCTTCGGAGGTGTCACTCTTCGGACGTGCGAAGGTACTGCTCATCGGGGACGAGTGACGTTGATCTCTTTCGGGTGCGGCGTCGTCTCTGGGTCGTGTTGGTTTATGTATTTTAATTTTTTTCTTCGGATTGATCTGCCGCACTTCCTCTTGAGCACCCGAGAAACTAGGAGGAGCGGGACGAGAGAGTGGGGGTATGGAGTCATCTGAGACTCAGAGGTCGGAAGGGACTGAAGCCCCACCTCACCTTACTATACTCGACCCAATCAATTATGAGGTGAAGGACAGAGGGATCAAAGCCATCTTCGGTTCTCCTGCAAGTCGGAGACGGGAGCGGGTAGTAGTCAATCAATCCTTCTTCATCACCCTTAACCCCAAGCAACCGTCAGACGCAGGGGTGGGGGGAAAGAGACCATACTCGCACTGGTTGTCCTACGACCTCACAGTGGGGTGGACAGGTGTCACTCGGTCACACTCGGTCAATGACGAACTCGGTCCCGCCATGTCCGACGTGAGTGACCCTTCGACTCGTAAGTGTGGGGGTCTGGAACGTGTCATGGAGCGTTAATTTGTGCTAGAGGATTTCTTTATAGGTTTGGGGGACCTATGTCATCTTTTTAGTGAGTAATATTGTTGTTGTTGTTGTTCCTGTTGGTGTCGAACTTACCCCTTTAGCTGTCTACTACTATGGTTTTTCTTAGCCTACAACCTTAATAGACTGTTTCTAAAATTTCATGGGTAGTTTTCTTATGAAGTTTCCATTAAGGTTCATGAGAACTTTGTCTATTTTCACAGTCTTGTAAAGTCGTCACTGTCTTCTTTATTTTCCTCTGGGTCCACATTGACCTCTTAACTTTTTATGTTAACTTTTTTGTTTAACCACCTTACTGTCATCTTCTCTACTAGCGCTTTTTTTTTTTTAGACATTTCAGTTATCTTAACTGAGTCAGTTATCTTAATGAGTCGGACTTGTTTCCCCTTCTTTTGCTTTTCAGGGTCTCTAGACAACACGGGCCAGGTTGAAGGAGTAGGGATGGTGGTCCACGACTCCGAGACGACACTTCGCACCTGCACTCACGAGGACACATTGAGTCTCGTGTCCTAGTCACGTGGGATGGTCCACACTTTGTTTATCGACCACCCTAGAACGACGTGTCGAGTCCCTCGAGTCGAGTCACGAGACACTACTGGGGCTCCCCAGCCCCCCGCCTTCCGGGTTCTCCCTCCCTATCCACACATGTATACCGACTGAGTGAAGAAACATGTCGTCTTTGACTGTGTAGTATTCCGTTGACATGCGGTCATTCTTTTTGTCGAGTCAGGAGTCGCTGTTGGAAGTGTGACAGGGAAGAGAGTTGAGTAGGACTCCACGACCAAACCTTTCGAACTACCTCCACGACCGAATACTGGACCGAACCGTCCACAAAGGTCGGAGTCTTGAGTCGAACGGTGGGTCTCCGAGACGCCCACCGACACTTCAGTTCTATAAACGAGGAAAGGGGTCTAGATCACGAGAGTGAAAGGAGACAGTTTTCTGGGTTTGTATCGGCGAACTTTATCTGTTGGATACATCAGGACATTATCTTTCCTTTGAATTACAAATTATTATTATTTTTTCGAGGGGGGTTTCTTTAGAAGTCCAGATCCAAAGTAACCTCTTAAGATGGTTTGTAAATTCCTTATTAAAATGTGTTTGAGAACGTCTTTTACCTTCGCTTCTCTTCCGAAGGGTTGAACCAAAATATGTTGATAATAATGAGACTATGGTTTTCATCTAATGATAGATGTTTTTTTCCCCTTCGATGCATAGTTTTTGAATGCACTAGAATCTATGTTTTTAGGAGTCGTTTTAAAATCGTTTAATTTAGAACGTCACATATTTTTCTTAATATGGGACACTTCTTCACCTCAAGAAGCGACCACATGTTCCGACGAAGTCGTCAGTTCAGTCAGTTACATTTGGTAGTATCGTTCACTTTTTTTAATATACTAATATAACCAAATGTGTCTTTTTCGTAAACTGTTTTATGTTGTTATCAAACACTAATTTTTGAGAGTAGTCTGATCCTTACCTCCCCTTAAAGACATTGAACATACGAAAGGTCCACCGCGTCACCCTTAGACGGATGGCCACGTCCTTTGCGTTCTCTGTGTCCAAGTTAGGGACCTAGTCCTTCGAAGGGTCCTCTTCCTTTACCGTTGGGTGAGATCATAAGAACGGACCTCTTAGGGGTACCTGTCTCCTCGGACCTCCCGATGTTTCCCCAACGTTTCTCAACCTGTTCTGAATCACTGATTTGTTGTCGTTTAGGAAGAGACCCGACCTAATACGAAACTTGGATGAATAGTTTCATCTCCACCTATAAAGTCTCTGGTCCTCAGTTATGCACAGTATCATAAGAAGACAATGGCTACACGGAAGGTGGGAGACAGACTTCCACGCAGAGAAATCACCAGGACTTCCGCGGCACCGGCGACGGGGCACTGACCCCTCTCCACCCGTGTCGCCGGACACGAAGCGTCAATCGTGCGAACTGTACAAAGGGAAACTCGCCCTAGCTTCCAGCAGACTGGGAGAGTAGTAAAAGGACCCCGTCTCCAACACTCGGGAACCACTTTAAATTAATGTGGGAGGTGGTTTAGGTTAATGACAGGTGTGAGTACTTTAGGGTAACATTGAAAGAAGACGAAGTAATCTCTATGGGATCCTGTCCAGGGAAGAATTAGGTGACACCGTCCAAAGGATTCCTTGTAGTCGGTGTCCGAAACGTATGTAACAAATAATGAGGTCCTTTTATATACGTTTTTAAGTTTACTGGATATCAGGATGAACGAATTTTTGGTTCGTGTATAGACCAAAGGTCATTCTCTCGACTAAAGAATCCCTAAAGTGGCAGGAGAGGGGCGGAGACCTCATAAAAAGACTCTTAAGCTTATAAAACAAAACAAAAAGGAAAAAGGTTGAAAACTTTTAAAGTTTGTCTTTAAAGTTCTCTTTTAACTTGATAACCATATTATAGTGAACCCGTATTAGAGGTGGAGGTTTACAATTCTAAAACAAAATAAATTCACCAGAGTAAGAATAAAAGAGATATGTATGAACGTACGCACGTGTGCACAAACACACACACACACACACATTGGTAAACTTTCAACATCTGTAGTCTGTAAAGTAGGGATTTAATTTACAATTGTAAGTAAAAAAATTTTATTCCTGTAAAAGAATGTTTTCGTGTTATGACATGTGGATTCGTTTACTTGTCCTTATGGCATTACTTTCACTTCATTTTCACAATCAACGAGTCCGTACAGACTGAAAAGCTGGGGTACCTGACATCGGACGGTCCGAGGAGACAGGTACCCTAAGAGGTCCGTTCTTATAACCTCACCCAACGGTAAAGGAAGAGGTCCCCTAGAAGGACTGGGTCCGTAACTTGGACCCAAAGGATGTAACGTCCGTCTAAGAAATGGAAGACTCAATGGTCCCATTGAGTCGTTTTTCATTAATCATAAGGACCTCTATACACTACCGAAACGTAGGTATTTTGTTTTTGTAGGACCCCTGGAGGGACCGCCAGGTCACATTGGTGTCTGAAACTTACACACCACCAACAAATCAGAGATTCAGGACAGACTGAGAAACACTGGGTACCTGACATCGGGTGGTCCGAGAAGACAGGTACCCTAAGAGGTCCGTTCTTATGACCTCATCCATAAAGGAAGAGGTCCCCTAGAAGGACTGGGTCCCTAACTTGGGCCCAGAGGACGTAGCGTTCTTCTAAGAAAGTGAGTGACTCGGCGGTCCCTTCGGCTTCCCTTCATTTTCCCTTTCCGATTCTCTGTACCTACTAGTACAGGTCCCTTGACTACTGTAAGGGGCTTCTCCCTCGTCTGTTGTGTCTCTCCGCCTACTTTAGTCTTTTTACTTTCCTCTGTCAAAGGGTTTGGACTTCTTTCAGTGTTCAGAAAGAAGTGTGGTCCGTCCTGGGTGGTCTGTTTCAGTTTCGGACTCTTGTCAGACCTCTTAAAGTCTAGTGGTTCATTCCTGTCTCTCTCCCGTAGGTCTACAATCTGACTTTTCTTTGTAGTCTAATAAACGATTCTTTTCTCAGTCTAACTGGAGTCGGGATAACCGACGTCGTGACCTCCGACCTCGTCACGGAGGACTGAGGTGACGTGGGTGTGCAGAGACCCCGAGAACAGTGTCAGTCTGAGACGACACCCAGGACCCGAAGACGTAAAGGTCGTTCGAGGACCCACTGCTACTACAACGACGAGACACCTGGTGTCAAACTCACCGGTCTCAGATCTTATTTTACCTTACTACGGAAATCTTGAGTCTTCTTTTAATGAAACTTACATTTTAAAATGTCGATCGATTTAATAAGTAGTTTATACTCGGTCTGAATGTCTATAAGTTTACAAGCCCTTCAAATGAAACGGTACGTGAAAGACTTTTTATAATAAACATCTACTCCACCTCTTTTCGTATTTTGTTCACTTATTAATCTTTCTATAGACACCTATCGGTTACCTTTAAACGACATATTGAGTTCCTCAAGTTTTTCCCCGAGACATTGTTGGACCTCCCGACCCTGCCTCTCCCTCCACCCTCCCTCAAAGTCCTCCCTCCCCTACACACACACGGATACTGACTCAGTACAACTATAAACCATCTTTGGTTGTGTTGTGACATTTCGTTAATAGGAAGTTAATTTTTATTTATTTAATTTTTTTCTTTCTATACATACGAAAGACCTCGATTAGGTTCTCCTCAAACACATTTCTTTATGGACGTGTCAGCACCGGTTGTGTCAATCAGGTTTAATCCTGTTCTTCAGTCTCCCGAGTTTTCTTACTGAAACTCTTCCTTTACTAAAGACAAGTTGTTCATCTTATTAATTCTTCGTCCTTTTACGAATCATTACTACCTTTTCGGTATATCAAGAAGAACTTTGTTCACCCTTTTATCAACTAGTTCTGAGATCTTTTTTGTTTTGACGAGCCGTTTTCGTACAAGGTTTATCCTTCGTTCTCTTGATACAAACTGGAACCGTAAACCTTCGAAGAAGAGATCGTCTTACTTTTGACGAATTCTTACCAATAAAGACTTCACTATCTCCACTCCCCAACCCATTCTCTGAACGTGAAAAATAAATTCTGATAAATTATACCGGATTTGAAAAATTTAACCTCCTCTGAACGAAATGTTACAACAATCAAAGACAACATGTCGTTTCACTTAGTCGGCATACGTATGCACATAGGGGAGGGAGAATTCGGAGGGCGGGTGGGGTAGGGTGGAGAGGTCCAGAAGTGTCTCGCGACTCGACTCGCGGGGCCCGGTAGATAAAATATGTACCATCACATTTACCGTATACAGGTAGGAGGAGACGGTCAAGTAGCGGGGAGAGGAAGGACGGGACACGGGTGGACGGGCGAGAGACAGACGCAGACATAAGGACGAATCGTTTATCCAAGTGGTCATGGTAGAAAGGTCTAAGGTCTATATTATATACTGTAAACAAAAAGAGAAAACTGAATAAAATGAGACGTACTGTCTGAGATATGAGTAGGTGTAGTGATGTTTACTGGTCAACACAACGAAAAATACGGACTCGCTAAAAGGTAACGTATACATGTAGAAATAGACAAGACGGCTACCTGTCCATCCAACGAAGGTACAGGATCGATAACATTTATCACACGTTACTAGAAACCCCATGTACACAGAAAAACTTAATCCTAAAAGAGTCCTATATACGGGTTATTACCCCAATGACCTAGTACACCATCAAAATAAGGATAATTTTAAAAAATTAATTTTTAACTCATATAAATTTTGGTAATTTTATTTAACCGGGAGGGAACATCTTTGTGTAAATAACGTAAGAATGAGTAACCACACTTAGTTAAAAATGATATCTTTTATTTCCTTGATACTCATTTAATATCTTTTTTTTTCTTTATCAGGAAGGGAATTTATGTTTTTTATTTCCTCCCTTCTCTTCCTTACTTCTCATTGTTTCTTTCCGGAGTGACTCTCCTGTTTACGCCGTACGCTCACGTGCGCGCGTGTGCGTGTGCGCGTGTGCGTGTGTGTGTGAGCGCGTACGTGTGTGTACGTGTACGCGTGTGTGCGTGTGTGTGTGAGCACGTGTGCACGTGTGCGTGTTCGCGTGTGTGCGTGTACGTGTGTGCGTGCGCGTGTGTACGTGTGTGTACGTGTGTGCGTGTGTGTACGTGTACGTGTGTGCGTGTGCGCGTACGTGTGCGTGCGTGCGTGTGCGTGTGAGCACGTGTGCGTGTGTGAGCGCGTGCGTGTGCGTGCGTGCGTGTGCGTGTGTGCGTGTGTGTGTGCGTGTACGTGTGTGTGCGTGCGTGTGCGTGTGTGTACGTGTGAGCGCGCGTGTGTGCGTGTGTGCGCACGCGCGTACGTGTGTGTGCGTGCGTGTGCATGTGTGTGCGTGTGTGCGTGTGTGCGCGCCCGTGTGCGTACGTGTGTGCGTGTGTGTGCGTGTGCGTGTGTGTGTGAGCGCGTGTGTGTGCGTGTGTGTGGAATGACAAGAGGGGTAGGGGTAGCGACCCCACTTAAGGTCTAAGAAGAGGTTCTGTCGGACCTGGAGTCCACGACGTTGCCTCGCAACCCTGTCCATGTTACAACCCGCTCCTGAGCTGGAGTCCGACATCTTGGGACTGAGGGAGACGAGGATTTCCTTCGTGTGTCAAGGAAATCTTTTGGACTTTCTTGTAAGGGAGACCCCGGGGTCGGAAGACCGATAGTCACTCAGGATCGTTAGTCGTCCACCTCCACAACTCTACGGTCTTCCTCGCTCCACGTCCATGAGGACTTTGGTCTCTACTCCCGACCCCGCTGGGATAGTGTCCCGGAGTTTCGTAGTCAAGATTTTCTCGACTCTAGACCGACATGTTCCTCCCCAGACTCCTTGTCGACCATACCCCCACTGGCCTGACACCTACTGTCGGTCAGTAGGACTTTCTGGTCGGGGGGAGGGGAAGACTTCCGGAGAACCTCTCTTTCTTGTTCCCGCACCCGACTCCCGGACGGGCTGGGTCGTTTCAGTCTCTGTCTATCAAGTTGTCTAGAAGGCCTCCAAATGTCCACCCTAGATGTCTACTCGACACGTCTTAGTGGAGCCTACTACCGTCTTCGTTTCTCTTTCCCTCTATCACTTACCCGGTCTCCGTCCGTCTCCGACCGGATCACCTCCGACTTCTGGTGGTACGCCCCTCGTCTGCATCCCACCCCTGGCTCAGAGTCGGATCTACTCCCATTACCGGAACCTTTCCGCCCTCCGCCGGCGCACTTCTAACCCCCATCTTAAACCGTGTCTCGTAAATGTTCTGCACCAGTGGGTAAGACCCCGTGAACTTCCCGGAAACCCTATCATGGGAAAATCTCTTCGTTCCATCAAAGTTTGTCCGCAAGACCAAAAGAGAAGGTTTAGGTGACTGCGCATTGTCTAGACCACGATTAAGAAAGTTTCGGTCTACAAGGTCGTAGACTGACAACTTCCGAGAGGAGTTCTTGAGACACACACTCCAAACCCTCTTTCTCTCGGAAGACTTAGACTCGGAGTAGTGGACATGAAGACTCGAGCGGTCTCACTGAAGAAGTAAAAGACATGTCTTTAGTGAGAACGAGAGAGAGAGAGAGACAGGGAAAATAAAGGGGGAGGGAGGAAGAGGGAAAGAGGGAGAAAGGAAGGAAGGAAGAAAGAAGGAGAGGAAGATCGGTCTCTTAGTAATGTCTAAGAGGAGTTTCTTTAGACTGGAACTACCCTACAGGTCGTAAACTTTCTCCGTTTGTCAATGATATGAGTCACCCTCTATTACGGGTCAACCGGAAAAGAAGTCGGAGTGAGGGGTCCCCTGTGGACTTAACGGGAATCGATCGAGTACAACGGTCTACACCTACCTTCTTTTTGAGTCCTGTGTGTCAGGGTAAACACAAACGGGTAGGAGGGCCCCGGAGCTCCCGGTCTAGGTCGAAGAACCCTACTTTGGACACCAGTCTTCTCGGACATGAATCTACCTTTCCTACTTGGATACCAATGACTCCCCTTTGTACCCCCCTTCCCTGTCAACCCCTCAAGTCCTACCTGTACATGTGTGACGATATAAATTTTACTTATTGGTTGTCCCTGGGTGACATATCGTGTCCCTTGAGACGAGTCATAATACACCGTCGGACCCACCCTCAGTCCATACCTCTTCCCTGTGTGCATATACATACCGACTCAGGGAAGCGACAAGTGGATCTTGATAGTGTCGTACCGGTTAACCGAGATGGGATTATACTTTACTTTACAAACCTTTTCTTCTCGGATACGACCAAACGACGAGACGAGAGTGACAGAACTCTAGGAATTAGTAAAAACTTGTTCCACGAGACGTGAAGACAAAACGGGACTCAGGATACCGGTCAGGACGGTTCCCGTACCAGACCTGGGGTCCCGGTGTCCATGTCGGTGAACCTTCCTTCGACAACAGGATGAGCCATATTCGGACTCACGACGGGTGACGAACCGAACAGGACGACATCTCTCCTATTGCATCCGACTGAAAAGGAATCTCTGGCACGAAAGATAGGATTAGCTGAGATTCACAAAGACGAAACCGTCGTCTGTGTTGAGCAATCCGAAAAATTAGGTTCAAAGAGACATCGACTGTATTTAGTCACTTTATGAGTCACACGTCTGTACGATCAGCGAAGCATCTACGGAACTCTTCGGTAAGCTGGATTTTTTAATAAACATTAACACGATATATTAGTCACAAGGGACTACGTATCCTATAAGTAATATTTACGTACAAACACTATAGTAATAAGACGTATTGATGAGTCTGAGTACCAAAGGTTTACAGCCGACATCTAAGTGAACTAAGGAAGACGTCCACCCCAGAAAATGTTTTCCGTTCTCATATCGATAAAACCGACGAGTCAAGGGGTCTCAAGAGAATTCCTTCCCTGAGGACTCGTCCACGTCGCCCTGAGTCCGGGACCCTTAATTAGTTCACCTATTTCCTTTTATTTCTCAGAAGTAGAAAACTCGGTCTCTTGACACAGGTTTCGGCGTCTTTGGTAGTAGACCTTTCTTTATTGTAGTGTTCAACAGAATTCTTTTAGACCACATTCAAAAGTTTTGTGGTCTGGATCTCCTATGCTGATAAACATAACTCTCCTTCATATAAAATAAAATATTTTACCCAAAGAAAATGATGGTCCAAGTAAAAATTCATTACTTGAGAGACGATGTTGAGTTTGTAAGTCATATATGTTTAAAATGACTGAGAGGATAAAACTAGTAGTGATAACGATACACTCCCGAAGGGTCCACCGAGTCACCATTTTCTAGATAAACGGTTACGTCCTCTGTGACCTCTACACCCAAGTCAGGAACCCAGTCCTCCTAGGGGATTTCCTCGTTTACCGTTGGGTGAGGTCATAAGAACGGACCTCTTAGGGCACCTGTCTCCTCGGACCGTTCGACGTCAGGCACCCCAGTGTTTCTCGTGCGTGCGTGTAACGACACATTCTATAGTAAAGCCCCCATTAGACCCGCACCGAGCTATTTTGGAGAGACAAAGTAAAATTAAAAAGGTGAAAACACACCTATTAATAAAATTTCATCTTTTAATTTTTAATATACACACACAACCCCCCACAATACACGAGTCAGGACAGATAAACGCTGGGGGTACCTGACATCGGGTGGTCGGAGGAGCCAGGCACCTTAAAAGGTCTACTCTTATGACTACATTCTTTTCTTTTTACAAATTTTTTCTTTTTTCTTATGACCTCACCCAACGGTCAAGGATGAGGTCCCCTAGAAGGGCTGGATCCCTAACTTGGACACAGAAGACGTGAGTATATATATATATACATATATACATATATATACACACACACACACACACACACAAACATAATATATAAAATATATTACCGTATTAAATAAATAAAAAAGTAAAACAACGAATAATATATTACATATATATCATATACCATATAATATTGTGTAAGTCCTTGTGTATATACTTCAATTTTTTAGTACAGAAGTAACGTACGAGTCAACTCTCTGACTACCTAGACAGAGACGGAGAGGTCCAGTAAATAGTTTATTTCATAACTTACATCTCTGATAGGACTGGTTTGGGGTACCATCGACTATCGAGGTCGAGAAATTAGATTTGAAGTGGTTTCACGTAGTCGTCGTCTTTTATCTGAGTAAATTTTTTTTAGTCGAAAAGAACAGAGTACTGGATCTTTTTTTCCTTGTTAAGGTTTTTGTTCCTCGTTTTTCCTTTTTCTTTTCTCGTTTCTAGATTTGTCTCCTTAAAACACTATAATCGGTCCGGGGTCACACAGATAGAAAATTCAAATTGTGGATTTGACCTAATAATACAAGATCTTTAAAAATTTTTTAATTATCAAAAAACCGATGTGACACGTAGTATGTCCTAGAAGTAAGGGGTCCGTCCTTATTTTGGGAGTGGGGATCGTCGTCTGTGTACCTCAGAATTCACGACCTGGTGCCCCCTTCGGGGCTACAAGAAGATTAAAATTTAGATCAATTTTACACAAACAAAAGGGTTTAATTAAACGAATTTAGTCTTTCCATTCTCGGATAAGTAACCTTTTCTGGGACTACGACCCCTTCTAACTCCCGTCCTCCTCCAACCTACTGTAGTAGCTGAGTCACCTCTATTTAAACTCGTTAGAGACCGTCTATCACTTCCTGTCCGTTCGGACCACACGACGTCAGGAACCCCAACGTCTCTCAGTCTGTGCTGGCCCGTTGGCTTGTTGTTGTTTTAGTCTTTCCACCTGCATCACTGTCTTCAATTTCCTTTAACAATTCCTTAACTTACCTAGTCTCCTCTACGACTTGTGTCTTTTCCCTAAATAAATGAGTAAGTGAATAAGTTCTTTCTAAGGAGTTGAGGGTATCGGTAAACTACCTCGCTTGCACTTGTCTGAGACTGGAACACCGCGAATGGAAGGCCTCCGTCTTCCTACCCTTTTGTCGCCGTTCAACGTTCGAGGTACAGGAACCCATCGTTATTTGAGTCACACCTTTTTATTTCCGTCACCTCCAGACCTCACCTCCGCACCCTTAGTCTCTCGTTACAAATGGTGACCCTCACAACAAACAACAGGTGGTTCTCCGACTACCTCAATCTCGGTAACATTTAAATTGTCCACTCGTTTTTGTTTGCTACAGAATTAGGGTCACTACAGTCACTTTGACTGGAACTCACGGCATAGTAAAACCAAAAATAAGATCAGTCCCAATCAACTAGGGGTGCCGGGTGGGGAGGGGGTGGGGGGCGGTAAAAGGGACAACGATCGTCACAAACTAAAAGTGTGAATGAAACATCTCGTACGTACGTACGATCGAACGAAGTCAGCACAGGTTGAGAAGAACTGGGACACCTGGTATCACGCGGTCCGACGGTACAGATACCCTAAGAGGTCCGTTCTTATGACCTCACCCAACGGTACGGGAGGAGGTGTCTTAGAAGGGTTGGGTCCCTAGCTTGGGTGTAGAGAATACAGAGGACGCAGCCGTCCCCCAAGAAACGGTCATCGTGGTGGACCCTTCGGGTTGACACATGTCGTCCTTGATGTTTTTACAAAATACAGGAAACTGGGGTATCAGTCATAAAACACTGTGAAGCAAAAGATAGGACTTTACTTCAGTACCCATTATAGATAGATCTCTATACTAAAGTTCTTAAGTTCTGTTATGAAGTTTCTTCGTTTTCCTTACACATCATTCGTACCGATATATCATTCTGTGACCGAAGGAACCATCGAGTCGACCATTTCTTAGACGGATGTTACGTCCTCTGGGACCAAGCTAAGGACCCAGCCCTTCTAGACGACCTCTTCCCTATCCGATGGGTGAGGTCATAAGAACCCGAAGTGACGACCGAGGTAACCATTTCTTAGGTGGACGTTACGTCCTCTAGACCCAAGTCAGGGACCCAACCCTTCTAGGGGACCTCTTTCCTTACCGATGGGTGAGGTCATAAGACCGGGCCTCTTAAGGTACCTGAGATGTCAGGTACCCCAGTGTTTCTCAGTCTGTACTGACTCGCTGAAAGTTTATATATATATCATTCTGTACTGAGGGGTCCATTGAGTCACCCATTTCTTAGATAGAAGTTAAGTCCTCTCAGCCGAAGTGGACCTCTCCCCTTACCGTTGGGTGAGGTCATAGGAACGGATTTTTAAGGGTACCTGTCTCCTCGGACCACCCGATGACAGGTACGCCAGCGTCTCTCAGACTGTGGTGACTCGTGTTTAAAACGACCTTCGGTGACCTGGTATAGACCGACGTCGTCAATTCTTGTGGGACCACGAACAATGGAAAAAGCGTTCACCGACTGTTGACCAAATATGACACACGTCCAACACCAAGCCCTTGACGACCGAGTCATGTGATTCGTCACACTTCTTTCTGGCCAGAGGTCGCACGAGGCTTTGACCCGCCTTAGTCCCTCACTGTCCGACTCTTGGTCCATACACTAGTGAGTCCGACGATGACAGGAACTGGACCTCAGAATAAGAACTCGGACTCATATGTCTCGGAACATGTCAAGTGTGAACAAATTTACATCTTATAACTATATTTTATCTATTAGTTGTTCCTGGATCACTTATCGTGTCCCTTGAGACGAGTTATAAGACATTATTGGATATACCCTTTTCTTGGACTTTTTCTTGTCTATATTGATTTGTGAAACGACATGTGGACTTTGATTTGGTTGTAACAGGTAGTTGATACACGCACGGACGAGTCAGCACAGGCTGAGGTGTTGGTGTACCCTACATCGGGTGGTCCGAGGAGACAGGTACCTTAAAGGGTCAGGTCTTATAGCCTCACCCAACGGTAAGGACGAGGTCCCCTATAAGGGTTGGGTACCTAACTTGGGTATGGAAACACAAATTTTTTTATGACTATACACCTTTGTATGTACACTTATACATTAAAGTTACGCGTACGCGGGTGTTAGGTGGAATTCCTGTCTTCTGACGACTAAGACGGGGAAGATGTACACAAGGAAGGAAAATCGTACAGGTGACAACGTTCCTGAAATGTCCAAAAACAGTAAAGGTAAAGTGTCTACTCCTTTGTCTGTGTCTCCAATTCGTAAAACGGGTTCTGATGTACGGTCACCCACTGTTTCGATCTTAAACTTAGGTCTGTCAACCCGAGGTCCTAGGTACGAAACCCGACAAAAGTGCCTAGAAAGCACAATAGATATTCGAACTATTTATTCCACATTACACACACCATAAGACATCGAAGGACAAGAGTGAGTTATAAAGCAAAGAATCCAAGTAGGTTAAATAGCACACACCGACTTCTCGAAGACAGAGACGAGTATCATAAACTAGTACACAGACACGATGTTCAATGAATACGGAAGATTAGGGGTTATAGTCACCTATAAACCCAACACAAAAACTATAGAACGTGTTGTGAGAATACTTTTTAGAACATGTACAGAAGACTTCTTGCACCCGTTCTTAAAGATGTCCCGAAAGTTTGAATCAACGGTACTGAGTCTCACTCTTTATGCAACATACAGTGGTACCTGTGGGTGTGTGGGTATCTCAGGGGAAGGGAAGGAGCGGTGGTGTCTGTGTCTACTTTGTTTGTACGACACTTTGGCACGAGTAGGATCATGAGCCTTACAAGAGACTACAAAAAATTAAAACAAAAAATTTTTATGACTAGAATTAGTCAATTTGACTAAAGTACACGACAAAATCGCTAAAAGTTAGACAACGGACTTCTCTGTGAGGAATTATCGCATATAATGGGTCCACACTTTAACGACACAACACCCATACGGTCTCAACTTGAACTGATCTAGTGCGGCTAAATAAAAAGTTTCACTGACGTATGTAAAAAATAGGGGTGATTGTCGGACACAGAATACTGTGGTTGTAAACCGTAACAGTCTAAATAAAAAACAGTCATATTCTATTTCTAGAGTGTGACACCGAAAAATTTCAATAAAATAAAAATTAACCTCCTATCAATGAACTGTCATAACACTACCAAAGACGGTATGTAGTTGTACTTAGTCGACATCCATATGTACACAAGGAGGGAGAATTCGGAGGGGGGGCGGTGGAAGGAGGGGTGGGGGTCGGGGAGATCCCACAGTGTCTCGCGGTCGGAACCTAAGGGGCACAGTATGTCGTTTGAGGGTGACCGACATATGAAAGGTAGGCCAGCACATAAACAAAGTCACGTGAGAGAGTTTAGCAGGGTGGAAGAAAGAGGGGTTGACACACGCTCAGACAAGAGAGACAGACGTAGAAACGACGACGGGACATCTATCCAAGTAGTCATGGTAGAATAGTCGTGGTAAAAAGATCTAAGGTATATATATATATATACATACATACATATACCCAATTATGTGGTATAGACCGAAAGAGAAAGACTGAATGAAGTGAAGCATATTATCCGAGATCCAAACAGGTGGAGTAATCTTAGATCAGTATATAAATGAAAATAGAGAAATAAACTGACGTGGCCCAGAATCAATGTCGTCGTCCTAGAAATCAACCCCGTAAACCCTAGATCAAGGGACTGAGTCCTAACTTGGGCTCGGGGGACTTAACTCTCGTGCCTCAGAATCGGTGACTTGGTGGTCTCTTCAGGGAGTGATCCCGGACTTTTAACGTGAAGAGAATAATAATAATATCAACTCGTACGAAAGTGTAGGAGAAAGGGTGAACATGAAGAAGAATGCGTTTTACGACCAGTACGTAAAACGGTCAAAAGGACAAAACAAAACAAACCGGAATCAGCCATAACTAAAAAGCCACAATGTCGATAGAAGAGGTCCAAACACCGAACAGAAAACGAAAGAAATGCTACAGAAGCTAATTGTATTTAAGAAGTTAATGTCAACTTAAATAATTAGAAAAGAAAATATAGGGTGTGAAGGACATAGAACAGATGAAACACTTTATGTATACAAAATTATAACAACTCTCAAACTCTCAAAGTGGAAAGCGGAACTTAAGAACTTAGGTAATCTTTAAAGACAGGCACCACACTCCTTCCCTAAAGTAAAGTAAAAGAAAGAGCACACCCCTAACAGTCAAAAAGGTCGGGGTAAAAGACTTAAGAGACGGAAAGAGATCACTAGACCTTACGGGGCGACCGTAAGTAATTTGAAAATGTATACACCTTCAGGTAAACAGGGATCAGACGAACACACACGAAAAATTTCACCCAATCGATCAAACCGACGAGGCCCAGAGTCACGTCGTGCGTCCTAGGAACTAGAAGTCCCGGCGTGCGTCCTAGAAAAACCAACGCTCACGTCTGAGAATCAACACCGTGCGCCCTGGATCAAGAGACTGACCCCCAGCCTAGACCCGGGGGACGTAACCCTCCCACCTGAGTATCGGTGATCTGGTGGTCCCTTCAGGGACAAACGTACGAACCTTAGATTGTTTTGTGACAGAGTTAAGGTGATCTAAATATTGTCACATTATCACAATACACCATGTGTAATGTATAATATGATAATATAGATTTTATATTAAGTCTTAACACCACCGATAAGACCCAGAAAACATGTAGGAATGTTCACACTCTCATTCAAACAGTTTAAGGAGGTTTTTTTTTCTTTCTTTCTTTCTTTTCTTGTGTGTATGTCGTTTTCCTGTTTATACTATACCAACGTGAATATACTCCATAATAGATGTCATCAGTTCAAGCATCTCTGTCTGTCATCTTATCACCCCGAAGAGACACCAGACTACCAGTTCTGAAAGTTACGTCCCCCACTCTGAAACGAGAGATCAACCCCTTGATTCTGGGGTGGACGGATCGTTGGTAACGGATCGTTGGTATTTTAGGTTTGTAGTTTGTCTTCGTTATACCATTGTTTAAGTTACTTCTGAAAGGTTTTCCTGGGTGGAATTCCCCTTTTTTTAGACATTTTTCTTCTTTCATCTTCCGCTACCGTGGGGTGAGACATGAGAACGGACCTTTTAGGGTACCTGCCTCCTCGGACCACCCGACGTCGGGTACCCCAGCGACCCTCAGCCTGTGTTGACGCACTGAAGTGAAAGTGAGAAGTGAAAGTGCGTAACCTCTTCCTTTACCGTTGGGTGAGGTCACAAGAACGGACCTCTTAGGGTCCCTGCCCCCTCGGACCTCCCGACGGCAGACACCCCAGCGTGTCTCAGCCTGTACCGACTTCGCTGAATCGTCGTCGTCGTCATCGTCGTCGTCGTCGTCGTCGTCGTCTCGTCACCAATGGTCCCCGGTCATCCTCCTCCTTTACCCGTATCACAAGTGACCGACGTCTTAAAGTCAAACCCTTTTACTTTTTCTAAACTTCTACTCGTTATCATTACCAACGTACTATTACACTTACAAAAATTACGACGACTTACCAATTCCACCGTCTAAAATACAATACAAATAAAATGGTGTCAAAAATTTTTTAGATGACCTTAAAAGAAACCTTCACACAATTTAGATATCTAAACGTCTTTTTAACTGTACGAACATTTTGACTTGAAGGAGAGTTTCTAAAATTGGAGGGTTCACAGAAGGTCTCAAAATATTAAAGAAAGGTTGTATCATGTTGAAACCTGTCTAAATAATGACCGAGGAAATATTAAAACAACAACGGTATTTTTCTTGTAAAAAATTTAATACACAAAAAACAAGAACTAAACAATATGTGTGACAACTGAAAAAATATATTTGGACTGGTATTTTTTACAGTAAATTTACACGACTATCTAAGAAACCTAAAGGTATCTGTCAGTATGGTGGACGTTTATCATTTAAAATAAGGAAGAAAAGGTCAATAACGAAGAAAACAAACAAAAACACTCCTCCACGGGATAAGGACTAAAAATTTTCTTAATCAAACTTAATTTAATTTAATTTAATTTTCTTAATCAAACTTATGTAAATTATCTTATTTAAATTATCAATTCTTATGTAAACGATTTCACAAACTATCCGTATGAAATGAGGATTCCTTCGAGGTAAATGACAATAAAAATTGTACAAAAATAGTAATAAACTACTACTTAAAATGACGTTTACTAAAAAACAGATAATTTAATAGTACAATAAAGAAGAATAGGATAAAACTATTTATTGTGAACACACGAATTCTTTGTGAATGCCAACAGTATGACATAATACTAAAAATATAAAAGGATCCAAACCGAACAACCATAATAAAAATCCAAAAAACACATGAATAATCGAATAACAAAAGGAAAGAGTATGAAGGGACTAACCCAAATATAGTTCAAAAGGACCGGTGTCTTCAATAAAACCCTCATCAAAGAATAAGACATCTTCTTAGACTCTTCAATAAACTTTTGATAGACCCAGACCCATTATAAATTTGTTGACTAAGTTAATCAAATTAACAAAATTCTGGTAAATCCGAAAGAGAAGAAGACGGTCAAAACCATTTACTATAAAAAGATCCTTAAACAGGTAAACTAAAGTCTAAATGACTAGATTCCAAATAGTACAACGACAACAAATCAAAGAGTCAGTACAGGTTGAGAAACTCTAGTGTACCTGACATCGGACGGTGTGTGGAGACGGGTATCCCAACAGGTCCGTTCTTATGACCCCACCCAACGGTAAAGAAAGAGGTCATTCCAAATAGTATGATAAGAGATTAATAGGAAAATTGAAGACGAACTAGCCATCAAGTCAAGTCAAGTCAAGTCAGCGAGTCAACACAGACTGAGAAACACTGGGGTACCTGACGTCGTGTGGGTCGAAGGAACAGGCAATGGTTCAGAACCTCGAATGAGTTTAAGTACGGGTAACTCAACCACTACGGTAGGTTGGTAGAGTAGGAGACAGCAGGGGAAGAGGAGGGCGGAAGTTAGAAAGGGTAGTAGTCCCAGAAAAAGTTTACTCAGTCAAGAAGCGTAATCCATCGATTTTATAGTCTCAAAGTCAAAGTCGTAGTCAGGAAGGTCCTGACTAAAGGAAATCCTACCTGACAAACCTAGAGGAACGACAGGTTCCCTGAGACTTCTCAGAAGAGGTTGTGGTGTCAAGTTTTCGTAGTTAAGAAGACGTGAGTCGAAAGAAATATCAGGTTGAGAGTGTAGGTATGTATTGATGACCTTTTTGATTTCGAAACTGATCTACCTGGAAACAACCATTTCATTACAGAGACGAAAACAGATCCAACCAGTATTGAAAAGAAGGTTCCTCGTTCACAGAAAATTAAAGTACCGACATCAGTGGTAGACGTCACTAAAACCTCGGGGGTTTTATTTCAGACAGTGACAAAGGTAATAAAGGGGTAGATAAACGGTACTTCACCATCCTGGTCTACGGTACTAGAATGACAAGACTTACAACTCAAAATTCGGTCGAAAAAGTGAGAGAAAGTGAAAGTAGTTCTCCGAGAAATCTAGACATCAATCCAGGGTCAAAAGTAAGGATTTTAATAAATACCACAAAAAAAAAGAGAGGAAATAACAACAACAAATTAGAGTGGTCTACAAACAGATTAAATAATAAAAAAAGTTTACTGGTTGAAAAGGGAAACAACTAGGAGACTGTATGGAAACGAAAATGAAGTAACTAAATCCGAGTATTTACATAATGGAAGAAACAAGATGAAGACTCCGCGAATAACATGAAAAAGGAAAACACATTAAAAATTTAATAGTAAAAATAAACCTCCTTCTGAAACCAGAAATATTGGGTTTATTTGATTAAAAGTTCGTTGATAAGTAATTTTTCATATTAGAATGTTAGGACTACTCTCTGTCTCCTTTGTATGATTTACTATCATACCCTGAAACACCCGAAAGGTCCGTTACAATCACCATTTCTTAGGTGGACAGTCACGTCCTCTACGTTATCTGAACCCAAGCTAGGACCTCCTCCAGTACCTTTGGGTGAGGTCATAAGAACGGACCTCTTAGGGTACCTGTCTTCTCGGACCGTCCGATGTAGGTACCCCAGCGTTTCTCAGCCTGTCATGACTTCGCTGAATCGCCCGTGCGTGTGTGCGGACACTGAAAAGTGTGACCAATCGTCCTTAGACAGGAAAAAGAAAACAAAACATTCGACGACGAGTGCAAGGATAAATAAGTTTGGCACCCGACAGAATTTCGACCTTTATCGTCGAGGGTATAGGCTTCTAACAAAGTGAATTTAGAGGGAGACAAACCCCCACAAAAAATTAGAAAATTAAAATATATTAAAAGAAACTAACATAAAGTTAAACGTGTGAGATGTTTCAGTCATTCAGAAAAATCGCACAGATACCCGAAGGGTCAACCACGATCACCATTTCTTGGGCGGACGGTCACGCCCTCTACGTCCAAGCTAGGGACCCAGCCCTTCGAGGGGACCTCCTCCTCTACCGTCGGGTGAGGTCATAAGAACGGACCTCTTAGGGTACCTGTCTCCTTGGACCACCCGATGTCAGGTACCCCGGTGTCTCAGTCTGAACTGACACCGACTCTTGTGTCGGGACTTACCCGTAAAATATCTTGACTATCGAAGGGAGTGTTAAATAATCGACCTTTTAAATGTTGTATATTCAACTTTCTTGTCATGTTAAGGGTGGTCTTGGCCAAGGTAGGTAAGTCCTTTGTTCAAGGGGTAGATGGATGTATGGTAGACGGGGAGCTAAAGAGAAGGTCTATCGTCTTGTCCCCACAAAGGTAGTAAAGTTTTCTTTTTGTCTAAGAGTGGGTATACGTTTAGATATAGGGATCGTTTAGAAGGTTCTATCTGATCTCTACACGGTTTCCGTCATAAGGTTCACATTTACAAACCTTTCAAGGTCAGGTAAATAAAAACAGAGCCAATAATAGGAGGTTTTGTCATGTGAGGAGAGAGGGTGTGTAGGTCCAAAATGACCAAGTCAGACCGACGTCAAAAGAGGAATACAGGGGTTTGGAATGAGTGAGAGTGAAAATACACATAATTCTTTTCGGAAACAGTAGGTTGTGTAGAGGTACGTGTGTGCAACATGGTCCGTGATGAAGTCCACAACTACTGTGTCGTCATTGGAACCCAAGAGTCGAAAGTCCTTTGAAACTACGTCCATTTCGTCAACCTACCGTCAGTATGACTGTTGAGTGTTCTCTTCACTCGCCTACCCTGGTGCTCCTTGCTACCAGGGACTTTAGGGAGGTTCATCCGCTGACAACCATACCTGAGGGTCTCCGATGGGAAGTACACTCGACACCCTCCTCAGTCAGTACCATGACCCTTCTGAGGTACACCGGTCCACTCCTCCCGTCCCGATCCGAGACTGACCCCGACTCGAAGGAAGACGTTTGTCGAGGTAAGACGGGAAACAACACGGTCACGCACGACGAGACACGGGAGGGGATTCCCCGACGGTGGCCCGGGGAGGCACGAGAGCAGATGGGCACCTACGGAGCCTCCTACACTCCCACCTCCTTTTAGTTCAGAGACATGACATGAACTTACAACACAGCGAATATAATACTTGTAAAAGTTTACGAGTCCTCTTAACTTTATTATAATCCCTCGTAAGTGTATGGGTGGTATCTTAGTTGATCATTGTACACGGAGACGACTGACATGGTGTATATATAGGTACACAGTTCGGGAGTCAAGTAGGAAGTCAAGTGGAAAAAAAGAGACTACGTAAAGTTTCATTTGATGTCTATAATCGTATAAAGACTTATTACACCTTACCTGTAATAATTGATTTAAAGTCATAAACCAATGTCAAAAAAGACGAATACGGCTTCAATGTACCCCAAAGGGACCACCGAGTCGTCATTTTTGAGACGAACGTCACGTCCTCTGGGTCCACGTTAGGGACCCAGTCCTTCTAGGGTACCTCTTCCCTTACCGATGGGTGAGTCATAAGAACGGACCTTTTGAGGTACCTGTCTCCTCGGACCACCAGATATCAGGTACCCCAGTGTTTCTCAACCTGTGCTGACTCGTTGATTGTGAAAGTAAAAAAGTGAAAGTATGATTCCAAACAAAAGGTAAGACAAATTTTAAAAAAAAAAAGTTTAAAGATACAAGTCCTTATTAACCGTTTTTAACATATATGTACACTCGACACCCAAACAGTATATACACCGGAAACAATACAACTCCAAACAAGGGAGACATGGGTGAAACAACTCTTAAAAATAGTATTAAAACTTACAAAACCCCTTCGAAAAAGACGTAGATGACTCTACTAGTCTACTAAAAATAAGAAGTCAAACAATTACACCACCTAGTGTGACTAAACACCTACAACTTGGTAGGAATGTAAGGACCCTATTTAGGGTGAACTAGTACCACACACTAGAAAAACCACATAACAAAACAAACCAAACAATTATAAAATAACTCCTAAAAACCTAGATACAAGTAGTCTATGGTCAGACATTAAAAGAAAAACACACACTATAAAAATAACCAAAACCATAGTCGGGTTAAGACTGTAAGATCTTACTCAAGTCTTTAAAAGAAAAAAGAAATTAAAAAACCCATATCAAACTCTTTCTATCCACAATGAAGGAGTCTACAAACCATCTTAAGTGGATACTGCGGTAGACCGGGACCTGAAAACAAACAACCCTCTAGAAATAAAAAAGTTACTAAGTTAAAATAACGTACATTAATGAGACGAGTATAAAAGATAAAGAAGAAGTAAACCAGAAGTTTCTAATACAAAGATCCTTACATAAATAAAACAGACCCAACAGTCAAAATAACCGCACATTAACAAACATAATAAAAGGAAAGAGAACTGTCTCTCTATGGACCCTACAATTAAAAAGTGAAGAGACTCATCTTGAAGACACTTATATAAACATATGTTCACAAAAGTACTTGCACAAAATAAAAAGATTCCGTTTATCATCCTTACCTTACCGACTCAGTGTCCAATACACACAAATCCAATACCTTTGACTCTTGAAAAAGGTGAACCCTTCGGGTAAATATTATCGATATTCACCTTATATTGGAAATTTTTAACACTTCGTAATATAACCTATGGACATGATATATTATAACATGTAGTTGATATGAAGTTAATTTTTTATAGAAAATCCCTAAAAAGGGTCACCAGGTTACCAATAATGAGACACGACGGTAACTCCCTCCGTTCCCGAGTTAGGGACTAACCTCTTGATTCTAGGGTGTACGGCACTCCACACCGGTTTTTTTTTACCAATTTAATTTTTTTTTACAAAATTTTTTATGATTCATCTTTTTCGTCATTTGGTTTAATAGAAATGTAGCGTTCCTACTGGTGCATCTTATTGAACTGGGCCCGTAAGTAGCTGTTTTAATGGTTCTCTTCCGGGTTTTATGTCGTTCACTCTCTAGTTCCTCTATTAATACACATAAGTGTGAGAGATAGTCCTCCTTCAAGAAAAACTTTTTTTTTAGGGTAGATAAAGAAAGTTTGACTTTATGAAACCACTACTGTTTTATTATTACTACCAGTGGCACGAAAAAAAAAAAAAAGTCAAAGGACCGTAAATTGTACCTGTGTCAACCATTGGAGTGGAAAGACAACTTTCGTCACGTAAAAGCACTTTCCTGAGAAGTCGCCCCAAACCACCGGGCTTAAATAATATTCCATTTCTATGTAACGCAATATTATTATAAAAAGGAAGATTGTACACACATTCCGTATAAGAACGACCGCTTTCACAATCAGGGAATCCGCCCAGACTGAGAAACACTGGGATACCTGACATCGGGCGGTCTCAGGAGACAGGTACCCTAAAGGGTATGTTCTTATGACCTCACCCATCGTTAAGGGAAGAGGTTCTCTAGAAGGACAGGGACGATTTACATTATCTCCTACTCAGTCGTTCAGTCTGTGTTGACTTTACTGAATCGTGGGTACGCCGTTATTAATGTTCGAAGACCTTTGTCGATCTTAAAGATATTCGGCAAAACGTACTGTCGCAACGAATGACGTCTCCGGGACTACGATGACTACTTGAGACACACAGTAGAAATCTTATCCTTAACTACTCACCTCATTAAAAATTAGGAATGACTTTGGCTTCGTAGTAACAGACATTATTGTTTATGTAATAAAAGACCCCCTCGTCTCATGTAGTCCGTGTACACCTTTAATTGGTGACCCGAGTGGACTCTACGTGAGACAAAGGATGACTTCACGGGTACTACAAGACTTTTTTGTATTTTGGAACGTAGTCGTAACTACCTTCAGATCTCCATCAAAGATGGTTCATACCACGGTTACCCCAATAACCTCCTTTGGGTGTGGGGGTGGGGGTGGGGTCTTTATATACAAAGTAGAGGATTAGGGTTGTACCTTATCTGTTCTGCTGCGATTCTCTTCCGAGTGAATAGATGAAAGACGGACCTGAGTCTCTGAGCCCTGATGGTATCGGACCTTAGTCTCGTGACGAGAGGAGACGTTTCCTTAATCGAAGGTTCTCCTGGTCTTGACCAAAGGTACTTTGAAGGGGGTTCGAAGTCAAGTAGAGAAAATTATACTTATGGTTCTGGTGTAGAGGGTCCTGTCGCAGTGGTTCCTATTGTGTCTCGCCCTCCTCCTACGTACGGTGTAACGCCCTACCCATAAGAGAATCCTTTGCGAGAAGTCGTCTTCTCGGGACCTCGTCTTCACCAGGTCTAGGTGAGCCCCTTATTCTGTCTGGCTACGTATGGGTGACCTTCGACCTGGTTCAAACACGTTTAACCAGGAAGGAGGTCCACATCCAGACTCCACTTCGGGACCGTCTATGGTTCCCGTATAAGTCCACCCAAATTCAGTAAGGCGTAAGGGACGACAATAGTTTGTACCAGGGTCGGTTGTATTCTCCTGCCACGGCAGTTCTACCAGATCTCCGCGATCACTCGTCTTGTTACCTCTGATACATTGGATACTTACTCGAAAGGTTCTTACGTCTTCATTTCCTACTTCCAGTGCTCTACTGTTAGTTGTCTCACCCTTGTCAGTTTTACGTTGGATGTCTCTTCTTTATAAGGATTTTTACGTCCTTGTTTCCTCGTCTATATTATTAGTTGTGTCTTCTTTTCATAGAAGGGATCACACTTTTTTTTTAGTTTTAACATTACCTTTTTTATGGGTTGGACTCCTATCGAACGTTAAGATATCACTTCTCTTATAGCAAATTCGTTGGTCTGTCTTTCATTATCAAATAGTTGTTTAATTTTTTTCTGTTCTGATCGAAGTTAAGAATAAGTGGTCGAGGTTTACCTGATTCTGGACGAGGATGTTTCTCCTTTGGAGTACTAGATTCGTATGGTAAGGTTCGGTCTAAATTAGGTACTCATGTCCGTCACCTTTCTATAGAAGTTTATAGATTCTTAATCTTCGTTAAGTGAAGGGACCACCGAGTCTCCAATTTCGCAGACGGAGGTTACTCCCTTTGGGCCCAAGTTAGGAACCCAGCCCTTCTAGGGGACCTCTTCCTTTACCGTTAGGTGAGGTCATAAGAACGGACCTCTTAGGGTCCCTACCTCTTCGGATCATCCAATGTCAGGTGCCCCAACGTTTCTCAGCCTGTGCTTGACTCGCTGAAGTGGAAGTGGAATGGAGTGAGGGTACCGGAAGGAACTTTTAATAAGTTTGTGGATGAGTTTTCCTGTAATTTTTCTTAGTTTTAATTATTGAACTTTTATTCCTTTAGTTGGATAAAAGTCCCGTCCTTATCTCTGTGTCTGTACCCCTCGTCTGAGCACCCGTGTCGCCTCCTGCCTCTCCCACCCTCCTTAACTCTGCCACCGTGATTGTACATGTGACGGAACATCCTATCGACCGACCGCCCCTCGACGACGTATCGTGTCTCTCAGGTCGGACCGTGAGACACTACTGGACCTCTCCACCCTACCCGCCCCCACCCTCCCTTCGAGTCCTTCCTCTCCTATATGTATCTCAATCCTGACTAAACACAACAACACGTCGTCTTTAGTTATGTTATAACATTTCGTTAATAGGAGGTTGAACTTTTAAATTTTTTTTAAAATTTCTAAATACTTTCTTAACCACCAGGGACACTTAGTCGGTTGATTATTAATACACAAAACTTTATTAATCAATTTGTCTCAATTTATCAACATAAACAAAATAATAATTGTCTCAATTATAAAATAATTGTCTCAATTACATTCAATTATATTATATGATTGCCCGATTATATTCAAAATCATAAAATAAGAATTATCTCAATTTATTTGTTGTATCAGTAACAACAAATCAGTGATTCAGTACAGGTTGAGAAAACGCTACGGCACCTGGAAACGGAAGGGTCGAGAAGACTGGTACCCAACGGTCCTTCCTTTCGTACGACCTCACCCGACGGTAGAAGAGGTCCCCTGGAAAGACTGGCTTCCTCACTCGGGTACAGAGGTCGCAAAGGACGTACCCGTCCACCTAAGAAATGGTGACTGGGTGAAATTAAAAGGAGTTTACGTGTAAAATAAAACCTCTGGGAACCGGGTGGGTGTGTGGAATCTGTCAGGTAGAGGGAGTACCAGACCTTACTCACGACTCCCAAGGGCCCAAGAGGGTTTTCTGGACAGTCACGTCCCCTGGGTTTCGACCACGAGACAGTGTTCGATCTCCCCACCCTACCCCTCCCTGTACCTCCCCTGTGTATGTATGGATACCGGCTAAGTACAACTACATAGTTATAACAATTCATTAAGACGAGACTAATTTTATTTTCTCTCGGGATGGTAGACTAGTAAAGAAAGGAAGGAACCACGTCGGTCTTAAATTGAAGGTTACCCTGGTCCTTTACAGGAAGACACAAGACCATTGGTACCACCCTCGGGTTGGGGTATCGAGGGGATCCTTCGGGGTGAAGAGGTCAAGAGATTTTAGTGGAACGTTCGTAACGAATAGTTCCAGTGACGCAGTAAAGGGGTAAGCAGCCCCGTCCCTCTTCTGTTATTTGAACAGTGGAACTCTTATAAAATAATTCCCGAAGATAGTAAACACCGGAGGGACCACCGAGCCTACCATTTCTTAGACGGACGTTACGTCCTCTGGTCCAAGGTAGGGACCCAGTCCTTCTAGGGGACCTCTTCCTCTACCGTTGGGAGAGGTCACAAGAACGGATCTCTTAGGGTACCTGTCTCCTCGGACCACCCGATGTCAGGTACCCCAGTGTTTCTCAGTCTGTGCTGAGTTACTGATTGTGAAAGTCAGTAAAATATTTTCTTTTTAGATTTCCTCTGTTTACGTATGGGAGTCATTAGTTATATATATTGTCTACTGACGACTTAAAGTATACAAATTTTATTTTTAACCCGTCCATCTCCCTACCATTAAGTCCACCCTACTTTTAGGAAGACCGATTGGTCAAATAAGACAGTAGTGGACATTATAAGGAGATGACGTGACCATCAAGAAGGTAAAGTCTCACACATCTTTAGTCGATCCTTACTCACTAAAATTTTTAAACTAAGTACTACGGGAGGAAGGGTGACGTTCCGACTCAGTTTTCCTTTTCTCTTCACCAAACATGGCTGTTCATTTCTGACACTTAGTAGGAGTTTTAGGTCCCCGACAGTAGATTCAACCCTTGTTGATGGGATTCAATAAAAAGGAATAATTCTTAAACTCTAAAACAACCTTTTCTCAATCACCCCCAACCTTTATTCCAAAGCCCACTACATTGAAACATCTCGAAAGACAAATAAAGTAAGTAAATAAATAAGTCGACGTGGTCCAGAGGCAACGTCGTGTGTCCCAGAAATCGACGTCACATACTTGAGAATCAACCGTACACCCTAGAGTAAGGGACTGGTCCCTAACTTGGACCCGGGGGACGTACCCGTCACACCTCAGAATCAGTGACCTGGTGGCCCCTCAGAGATCTTGAAAGACTGACATTGGATGTCAAAAATAACAACACCAGTCACGTTGGACTGGCGAGACACACACACACACACTGAAATTGTGAGAAATCTAGAAATTTTATATTACTTTAGTAACATGGTGACTTCTGATAGAAAGATTATCGACTACGGTTGATAAAACAATATGAAAATCTGATTGTCCAAGAAACGGGTCCAGTGGACCAACCGCAAATCTTGGAACTCAAGGACAGACACCTTTTACGTTCGACAGGCACGGCCACTAACCTACCGTGTGGGTCCCGCACACGACCTCCAGTTCGACGGTGTCAGAGGAGTCAGTGTCCAGAAGTCCTTGAACCGGGTCACAATCAGCGAATCAGTACAGACTGAGAAACGGTGGGGTATACCTGACATATCGGACGGTCCGAGGAGACAGGTACCGTAAGAGATCCGTTCTTATGACCTCTCCCAACGGTACGGGAAGAGGTCTCCTAGAAGAACTGGGTCCCTAGCTTTGTGGAGAGGATGTAACCGTCCGCCCAAGAAATGGTAGACTGGGTGGTAGCTTCGAGTCACCCAGGTCACTATAGACTATTTAGTCTCTCCTCGACCTTTTATGGTGATAGTGGTTTTTTCATTTCACAATGAGTGAGTCGACACAGGTCGAGAAACACTAGGATACCTGAACATCGGGTGGTCCCAGAAGACAGGCAATCTAAAGGGTCTGTGCTTAAGACCTCACCCAACGGTACTGGAAGAGGTCACCTAGAAGGGATGGGTCCCTAGTTTGGGTCCAGAGGACGTACCGTCTGTCTAAAAAATGGTAGACTCGGTGGTACCAGTGACTTGGATCTCTCTTTCAGACTAGAAGAAACGAACATGAAGAGACCCTCAAAGTCTCGTCTCTGTCCTTTATCTCTCATTGTCGGCGACCCAAGACAAACAATGGTAAAATCTTCGGTTGTCCCGTCGGACTTCTCGTCTACAAAATGCTTTTTAGAGTACCATGTCTTTACGGCTCTCGACACAAGGTCTCCGTCTAGTAGTTTCTGTCCTTTGTCCTAATCTTTGATTTAAAGGACTCAGTGACCAGACGCAACTAGAACGTAGAAGATTGAGGCCACCAAATCAACCCGACCCTCCTACTCGGCCTCTGGTCCCGGTGGACTACCTGTCAGAAACACAGGAACTCGTGACCCACGACGGACCCGTTATCAGTAGAACATGTTTTCACTCCGAGGAGACGACTGACCCCGAACTTTAAGGAAATTACCCCCTGTACAAGGGTAAAGAGTCACTCTCCATTCCGAGGATGGGGACGTTGAGAGTTCTCTCCCTTTCGCATTGACTGAAGGGACAGTGTCATTCGACTGCACCACGGCTCCTCCCCGTCTACCACCAGACCTCTCTCGGGGCTCACTCGTCTGTCCTTCTAGGCTCCGACGGACACGGGCGGAGGAGACACCTGGCCGTGAGGGCAGAACCAACAAGGACCGGTGTCCTTTGCGAAGACAAGACACGCACACACGCACACACGCACGAGTCAGTGTAGACTCAGACACTAGCGTACCTGACGTCGGGCGGCCCGAGGAGACAGGCACCTTAAGAGGCCTGTTCTTATGACCTCACCCGACGGTAAAGGAGGAGGTCCCCTAGAAGGCATGGGTGCCTCGTTTACAAAGAATACAGAGGACGTAGCAGTCCGTCCAAGAAGTGGAGACCGTGGTGGACCCTTCGGGGGACTCTACAAAGGATCACCCCTGAAAGTTAAAGGGAGGAAGACCGATGTAAGGAAATAATCTTCTTTCTCTACAGCGAAGAGGTGGTTGATCAATAAATAAGTTAAATCATAATAAATATAGTCAAGTCTAACTACCTATAAGATATAAACCCGATGTAGGTTAAGATTGTAAAATAAAAGAACGAGTCTGACAAAGGTGAAACAGATAACTCTCGAGGAAAATGCAATCGATCAGGTTTAGAGACGAACAATACAGGGGCACTAAGAAAAAAAATCTTGAAGACATGAAACGCATGGTGTTTTCCAGGATCCGAGTAGAAAATAAAAGAGACGGGTGGGACATTAGTTGGCAAAGAGGTTCTCAGGGACCAGGAAAATAACCTCTTATTGTAAATTTTTGGTCATAGACCAACGACTCATACGATTAAACGATGACCTTATAGTGTTAAAGATCCGAACAAGACTCGATCCTTTATCTATCTCCAAATGAGTGTGTAAGAGTGTGTCTAAACATGCATGAATACAATCTTTGGTGCTCAAAAATGACCATGAAGACTAAGGTTAGGGTTTGGTGTTCGGAAGGGAGAAAGGATAAACATTGGAGAAAGAGACTCTTTCACTCTTTAGACGGAAACTGACAGATGACACAAATAAATAAACTAGAAGGGATCATATGTGTAATTCATCAAAGTCTTAACGATCAGGCAGAGAGACACTCTTTGTGTAAATGTTGATCTTGTGTCATAAAGAAACACTTACATCGAAGTCAAGTCAAGTCAAGTCAGCCAGTCAGCACAGACTGAAAAACACTGGGGTACTTAACGTCGTGCGGTCCGGAGGGAGAGGTAGTGGTTGAGGGTCTCAAGTGGGTTTGAGTACAGGTAACTCAACTACTACGGTAGGTCGGTAGAGTAGGAGACAGCAGGGGAAGAGGAGGACGGGGGTTAGGGAGGGTCGTAGTCCCAAAAAGGTTACTCAGTTGAGAAACGTACTCCACCGGTTTCCTAACCTCAAAGTCGAAATCGTAGTCAGGAAGGTTACTTGTGGGTCCTGAGAAGAGGAAATCTTACCTGACCAACCTAGAGGAACGTCAGGTTCCCTGAGAGTTCTCAGAAGAGGTTGTGGTGTCAAGTTTTCGTAGTTAAGAAGCCGTGAGTCGAAAGAAGTGTCAGGTTGAGAGTATAAGTATGCACTGGTGACCTTTTTGGTATCGGAACTGATCTACCTGGAAACAACCGTTTCATTACAGAGACGAAAACTTATACGATAGATCCAACCAGTATTGAAAGGAAGGTTCCTCATTCGTAGAAAATTAAAGAACCGATGTTAGTGGTAGACGTCACTAAAACCTCGGGGGGGTTTATTTCAGACTGGGACAAAGGTGCCAAAGGGGTAGATAAAGGGTACTTCACTACCCTGGTCTACGGTACTAGAAGCAAAAGACTTACAACTCGAAATTCGGTTGAAAAAGTGAGAGGAGAAAGTGAAAGTAGTTCTCCGAAAAATCGAGGAGAAGTGAAAGACGGTATTCCCGCCATAGTAGACGTATAGACTCCACTGACTATAAAGAGGATCGTTAGAACTAAGGTCGAACACGAAGAAGGTCGGTTCGTAAAGAGTACTACATGAGACGTATATTCAATTTATTCGTCCCACTGTTATATGTCGGAACTACATGAGGAAAAGGATAAACCTTGGCCAGACAACAAGGTTCAGTTCAAGTTTGACAACGGAGGACTGGACGTATATCCAAAGAGTTCTCCGTCCAGTCCACCAGACCATAAGGGTAGAGAAAGTCTTAAAAGGTCAAATAACACTCCGTGTGTCAGTTTCCGAAACCGTATCAGTTGTTTCGTCTTTATCCATAAAAAGACCTTGAGAGAACGAAAAAGCTACTAGGTCGTCTACAACCGTTAAACCAGAGACCAAGGAGACGGAAAAGATTTTGGTCGAACTTGTAGTCCTTCAAGTGCCAAGTGCATAACGACTTCGGACCGAACCTCTTAAAACTCGTAATGAAATGATCGTACACTCTACTCACGTTAACACGCCATCAAACTCGTAAGAAACCGCAACGGAAAGAAACCCTAACTTTACTTTTGACTGGAAAAGGTCAGGACATCGGTGACGACTCAAAAGGTTTAAACGACCGTATAACTCAGGTCGTGAAAGTGTCGTAGTAGAAAATCCTAAACTTTATCGACTTAATCTTAAGGTAGTGGAGGTGATCGAAACAAGCATCATTACGAAAGATTCCGGGTGAACTGAAGTGTAAGGTCCTACAGACCGAGATCTCCTCACTAGTGTGGTAGCACTAATAGAACCAGCACTTCTAGAAAAAACATGTCAAGAAGACACATAAGAACGTACATCGAATGTCATAGATTTTTTTATCATAAAAGGTTTAAATGAAGTTATACAAAAAAGGAAGAGGAAGTCACTCGAATACAATAAATAAACGTTGTGTCGACAATTATCATTTAGTGATGTCCATTGTTCTATGTTTGAGTTATAGGTTTTATTTAAATGAAAATATGTGCTAGTTATTTGTTAATCTTTGGTGTTACATTTTAATTTAATTTAAAGGTTGTAGTAATCGTTTGTATTTTAAGAATCCTTATATAAAATGTTGTTTTTAAGTTTATCACGTTCCAGATATGTATCCTTTGATATTTTGTAACACCTTCCATTAATTGCCCTTGAATTTATCCACCTTTTCCTATAGCATAGATACGTACCTTTCTAGGTCATAACGAGACTACAAGTAAGAGGAATTTACCCAGACATCTAGACTGAGGTAGAGTCAGTCTAAACGGCGTCTGTAGAAACATCTTTGAGTGTTCTCCTACACTGTCAAGTATACCTTTGTGTTTATTAGACTTTATCGGTTTTACTGACTTTTTTCGACTTCTGTCCACCTCCGGAACATCATGGACTAAAGTCTCAAATACAAACACGACGTCAATGGGTCTGTCATACCTAAACCATATTCCTATTTGTTTATCTAGTTACCTTGTCATATTTCAGGTCTTTTGACTGAGTGTTTATATACAAGTAAATGTTTCTATGTTTCCCTTAATTTACTGCTTTTTTAAAAAGTTGTTTAACACACTTTTTGTCGATTTATAGGTTTACCTTTTTTAAATAAGGAGTATATTATGTCTTTTTAATTGAACTTTAACTGAATTTCACTTGTGAATTTTAAAATCTTCTTTTGTACTCTGATAAAGAAACCTCAACCACATCTGTTACTAAAAAATCACTTTTTCTATTTTTAGTGATTAGTAAGTTAATTTATAACTGGTCTCAAAAAAAGTTTTAATTTTATAACGAGAGGTTTTCTGTAGTCATTCTTTCGTTTTTCTGTTAGGTATTTGAACCTTTTTAATAAACATTGTGTACATAGACTGTTTTCTGAATAGGTTTTATTTCTGGAAGAGATTGGGTCATTGTTTTTCTGTGTTAGATTCTTTTTAATGTGTTCTCTGAACTTTCTGTAAAGTTTTTTCTTCTATTTTCTTACCATTACTCGTGTACTTTGAAGCGAGCTAGAATAATCAGTAGTCCCTTTAACTTTAATTTTGGTGTCACTTTATGGTGCTGTGTGGGTGACGTTACACAATTCGTTTTCCCACGTTCAGTTAGTACCACTGTCATATCCCGTTCCCCTCGAAACTAGTAACGACATTTTATCACTATTGACTAGACCCTTTGTCAAACCGTCAAGGAATATTTCAATTTATGTGTCGCTGGGATGTCGGTCGTGAAAAGGGGGATCCAAAAATACATTTATGGATCTCTTTACTTTAAGACGAGTGTCTTTCTGAAAATGTTCTTACAAATATCGTAGATATAGTTATTATCGGGGTTTGACCTTTGTTGAGTTTACAAGTAGACGTACTTTAATCTATTTGATTGACATTATAGAAGTATGGTGGGTTAACATAGGTCGTTACTTTTCCCTATTTGACGACAATGTACGTCGGTGTATTCACTTAAAATGTCTACAATACACATCACTTTCTTCGGACCTTTCTTCAATGATTACATACTAAGGTAAATATACTGTAAGTAAGTTCTTCCCCACTTTAATCAACCACCACTAGACACCCAGTCTCTCACTCTCTCACACCATACCCGACCCTCCCTCATGGCATGTCCCAGACCCTTTAAAGAAATAGAACCATACCTACCAATGTACCCACGTATGTACATTTTTTAGTAGTCCGACAGTTGAATTCTAAATACGTAGACTGACACACGAAAAATATGAAGTTAATTTTATAAATTTCTATGTCGAATTCACCACGGAGCGTCGTCAATCCAACAAACGTAACGTCCGTGAATAGTATAAAAGAATATACTTTACCCTCTGAGTCTTGAAAGGTTCTAAGTTGGTGACTTAGAACTATACGATTAACCCCTTTTCTTCTTTACCGTTTGTCGGTGTTGTAAGTGGTTCATAGTCAAGACACGATCTCTCAAAAGTCACCGTATGGTTTTGTGTCAACACCCGTGGGCCTGGTCGGTCGTCGTACCTTAGGTCTCGTACCACTGTCTACTGTCCCTCCAGACCCGTTTCAATTTCCTCGGACCGTCCTCCACTCGATAACTCCCGACCGGGGTTTCAGTCCGTTTACCTGGGATTTCTAAGACTTGGAAGATAATCTCTAGAACTGTAGACTCTCAGACCTGGTACCCTTCGTCCAGGGACCGGTTCCACCATCCTTTCCGAGTCCGTACCTGTCACCCCGTTTAGTAGGTCTGTCCCGTTCCCTGTTCTGTCGAATCAGACTCTCTGTGCGTCTAAACACCCATGTACATCGTTTGAGTCCCGAGTACCAACTTCTCGTCTCGTATCTGTGGTGTGAAAAGATCAAATACCCTACGATTAATGACCACTCAGACTGAACCACATTTACTGACTTATGACTTGTCGACAAAGAAAAGACCTCAAAGAGGACGATAAAAAGGAGGGCAAAGTAACATATATTAACTGTATCTTGTGACACATTAAAGTTCCACATGTTACACTACTAAGCATATACAACACGTGACTAATTGTGTGATAACAATCAATTGTGAGTAGTCGAGTGTATCGACGTAAAAACCATCTCTCACTCCGTAACTTCTACATGAAAGATCGTGGAACATACATATATCATACTATGACAACCGACATCAGTGGTACGACATGAAATCCAGTGATCTGTAAAAAGGGGAACTGGTTGTGCACAGTTAAAGAGGACGGGGGTTGGGGACTATCGGTAGAAAGATGAGGGAGAGACACTGAGTTAGAAAATTTAAAATAAATAGATTTCTTAAAAAGAAAATACACCTGGTAAGAATTTCAGAAATAACTTAAACAATGTCATAACGAAGACCAAATACATAAAAAAAAAACCGATACTCCGGACACCCTAGAATCAAGGGGTTTGCCCCTAGTTTGGACGTGACGGTGGAGGAGGCGGGGCGGGGGCCTAACCTTCTGCTTCAGAATTGGCGACCTGACGGTCCCTCCAGGGTTGAAGTCGAAAAAATCTAAGACGTATATTTACTCTAACACTTCATAAACAGAAAGATACACACTGAATAAAATGAATAGTATTACTGGAGTTTCAGATAGATACGCCAACGTTTACCATCCTAAAGGAAAAAAGAGTACTACTTACCGATAAAGTCGTACACACACACACACTTATGAATCTAACGAAGGTATAGAACCGAACACATTTATTACAAAGTTACTGGTATCTTCACGTCTATAGGGAAGTTCTATCACTAAAGTAAAGGAAGTCTATTTATAGGTCTTCATCATAACAACCTAGATACACCATCAAAGTAAAAATTAAAAAATCTTTACCGGTATGATAAAAGGTACCACCGACATGGTTAAATATAACGGTGGTTGTCATGTGTTCCTAAGGGAAAAGAAGTGTAGAAGTAGTTGTCAAAAATAGAGAACAAAAAACTAATATCGATAAGATTTTCCATACTCCACTATCAAGTATCACCAAAACTAAATATAAAGGGACTACTAATGACTACAACTCGTAGGAAAGTTCATGGTTCATCTGACCCTAATTGTATAGATGTAAGTCAGTCAAGCCAAGTCAGTGAGTCGGCACAGGATGAGAAACGCTGGGGTACTTAGTGTCGTGCGGTCCGGAGGGACAGGTAGTGGTTGAGGGCCTCAAGTGAGTCTGAGTGCAGGTAGCTCAGTCACTATGGAAGGTCGGTAGAGTAGGAGACAGCAGGGGAAGAGGAGGACGGGGGTTAGGGAGGGTCGTAGTCTCAGAAAAGGTTACGCAGTCGAGAAGCGTACTCCACCGGTTTCATGACCTCAAAGTCGAAATCGTAGTCAGGAAGGTTACTCGTGGGTCCTGACTAGAGGAAATCCTACCCGACCAACCTAGAGGAAGGTCAGGTTCCCTGAGAGTTCTCAGAAGAGGTTGTGGTGTCAAGTTTTGGTAGTTAAGAAGTCACGAGTCGAAAGAAGCATCGGGTTGAGAGTGTAGGTATGTACTGGTGACCTTTTTGGTATCGGAACTGATCTACCTGGTAACAACCGTTTCATTACAGGGACGAAAACTTATACGATAGATCCAACCAGTATTGAAAGGAAGGTCCCTCATTCGCAGAAAATTAAATTTATTTTTATAGATCGATCGTCCTTCGACGACATGTCGTGTTCCTCGAGTCGAGTCGCGAGACACTACTGTATCTCTCCACCCCACCCGCCCCGTCGTCCCTCTGACTTTTCCCTCCCCCACAAATACGTGATACTCGACTAAGTACAACAACAGGCCGTCTTTGACGTCACCCTACTACCATGACCACCTCACGGACGTCACCACGACCCACGAGCGACGTCCCTCGGAACACATGGGACTCATAACCCAGATCTTGGAAGATGGAAGGGACGTTCACCGGCCTCGTGTAACCACAGTCCTTCTAGTAAGACCTCAGTCACTACTCTCCCACCGGGAAACCCTCCAGTGTCTTTGGTAGTGGGGTCTCTTCAACCCTAGATCAGACTTGATCCTCCCCACCGTTTCCCGATGGCAGGAAACCCAGTGTGTCTCAACCTGTCCTGACTTCGTTGAACCGTACGTGTCGTCACTCACACTCCCCATCCCCCACTCTGAACCCGATCAAATTACCTCTCTTGCACCTTCCACCTCAGTCCTGACGGGGGTCCCGAAGACCCCCTCTAGACTACAGTGACCACCGGTGACTCCGTGTCTCGGGACACCTCAGGTTTAACGTCACCCAAAACACGAGAAGTAGGGTCTGAGAGCAAAGGACACAAGTGAGATCTGGGGGCACCCCACTCAAAAGACACACGGCGTGGGGACCGGAAAGGGGGTGTCAGGGTTCTTGCGGAGGTGGTCGACAGAGTACCCGGTTCGTGGTAAACTCGACGACGTCTCTTAGTCCTTTGTTTCTAGGACTCCCAACTAAAGAAAGGGTATAATTTACATGTAATAAGACGGAATACTGTCGAAATCCGTCAGTGATTCCCGTTAGTCCAAGGTATTGTAACAGAAGTCGATTTACGTTTCTAGCACAAGAACTTTGTTCTAGAAAGATCGACTACCATGAGGTTTACGTACAAAGTCACGGACATTTTAGATAAATATCAGAGGACTAAAGGTGGGGGATGGGGGTGGACATAAGGAGGAGGTGACCTTGTCAATCTTCGCTAAAGTTCTACTCCTGTGACGATCCTTTCCTACTTCCGTCGTAGGTAGACAAATAACTGTATAGGCAACAACCTTTACCAGTTCTAGTTAAAGTCCCCGTACATAAGTTTACATCCGATTTACTGGTTTCTTCGACATAGTAGACTATGAGCAAAAGACAAGACTTTCTGAGTCATTATTTTTCGTCTGAGGAGTAAACTGTGTTTTTCCCTTTTCCTCCTCTTTAACCCTACATTACATAAGTTAATATCGTCGGGAAACGGTTCTCGGATAACTAAAGTAGAAGATTGTTAAAGTCGGTTCGGACTCACCACTTTTCTAAGTCTTTGTCCAGTCTAGTTCGTGTATACAGGGGGGACGGGGTATGGGTGAGGCCGTGATTTTATCAGTCCAGAAGCGATCCTTTCTCGAGACAGAACCCCTGGACAAGCATGACGGTCCTAGGTCTGGTCTCGAGCCTCCCGTCGTGGCCACTCTCTTCGACGCCTCTGGGACCTTCTAGGGGGGTTTCGACGTCAGAGATAATGACGGGACGTCACTCTTCGGACTGGACCTCGGGACGTGTAGAACTAACGGATATGAGGAGAGATGTTTTAAAGGAGAACACAAAGACACGGGAGACGTAGGTCGACGTAAGGTCGGGAAACGGACCTTAGGTGGAGATGAGGGTGGTGGATAGACACTCTCCCCTCAGAATGTACACGGGTGACCGGGACGGGTTGAGTCGACCCATGGTCCTTTCAGAGTCAGGACGAGATCAGTCTCGTCACACTGTTCTTCCCGAGGTTACCTACCTACATGTTCGAACCACCTCTGGTCTCCCACGTGTAAACCTGGTACTGCACCTCCCCTCGAGGGTCCTCTTTGAGCCTCCCTCGTCACCCACCCCTTCCGTCTCTCTTCCCATGTATGTGGTGAGACTTCATCCGTTCCCGCACACAGGACTCTAACCTACCAAGGCCTACCTCTCCTCGGTACGGCACACACAGTGCGCGTCCGTAGAAACGTCCGTTCGATCGTAATGAAACGGTTGTTTCCAGGCAGATCAGTTCCGATACCAAAAAGGTCATCAGTATATACCTACATTGTCAACCTGACACTTCTTTCGACTCGTGGCTTCTTAACTACGAAAACTTGACACTACAACCTCTTCTGAGAACTCTCAGGGAACCTGACCTTCCTCTAGGTTGGTCAGGTAGGATTTCCTCCAGTCAGGACCCACAAGTAACCTTCCTGACTACAACTTCGACTTTGAGGTTAGGAAACCGGTGGACTACGCTTCTCGACTGAGTAAACTTTTCTGGGACTACGACCCTTTCTGACTCCCGTCCTCTTCCCTGCTGTCTCCTACTCTACCAACCTACCGTAGTGGCTGAGTTACCTGTACCCAAACTCATTTGAGATCCTCAACCACTCCTGTTCCTCCGGACCGCACGACGTCAGGTACCCCAACGTTTCTCAGCCTGTGCTGACTCGATAACTTGACTTGACTTACCTCTTGGACGAGGGGTGCGTCCACTCCTCCTACGACAGAGACGACGACACCGGGTCCGACAGACCCTCCCCCACCGAGGACACACTTGTCAGTCCCACACACACACCCCACCCCCCGTCCAGACGTCGGTGTACCGACACGACTTGTTCGAAACAACTGTCACCCCCTGCTCCACACTGGACCGGTTGTCTATGTAGACGTAAGGTCGAAATCTCGGACAATAACCTGAAAGGACCCTGAGTGACATTTTGGGTCCCGGTCGCGGTACCCCGTGTACCCACACGACCCTTCTAGACTCTACGACCCGGAGATGTACTGTAGTGTGGTCGGTAGTAAAACTACCACACAAGGAGACCCTTGGGGTCGGAACGTGGGGGAGTCGAGTATAGGAATCTCCTCCCGAGGAGGTGGGTGGAGCCAGAACGTCATGTCGGTGACCGGTGGGGACTCCCTTCCCTCACTCCAAGACCACGGGTCAACCCCGGACCGTTCCCAGAGACCCTACCCTACCCACCATCTCACCTCCCGGAACCCAAGTTTGAGACTGGGTTTGAGACTCTAGTAGTACTTGAGGTGTTGATCGGGGAGGGGACCCCAGGGGTTTCGGTTCCGTGTCACCAGAGACCCTGTAGACCTCTTATAAATGAAGAGGAAAAGCATCCCTTGTTCGTCCTCGTCACCCGTAGAACACAGGAAAGAGTGAAAAAAAAAAAACCGTACCCATCGTTCTTGAACCTACTCTACATAAATAGACCGGGAGGACCTTAACATCGAGTCCAAGTTTCGAATCCCATTACCATATTTCTTAGGGTATAAGGGTCAAGTCCTTCGGTGGTCACTCGACTGTCGACCACCTGGGTCGGTGGAGCGAAAGAAACTCGACGATCGCCGTCTGTTTGGTCGGGGACGGGTGGCTACGTTCTTGTCTCGAAACCCTCTCACGTCTCGAGTCCCTCGCCGACGACCACCGGTCCTCTCCCCAGGAGAGAGGTTTCGGCGCGTCTCCTTTGGTTCGAATTAGACCTTCGCTCGGATTTCTCATCTCCTTCTTTATTACATCACCCGTTCGTGCATTCTCTTCCTTCTTTCTCCTCTGTCCTCTTTTCTGTCTACCCTGCTACGTCCTTTCGTCCTTGACGTCTGTATCTTTATCCTCTCCTTTTTTGGTCTCGTCCTTGGGTCTTTTTATTTCCGTTACGTCTTTCCGTCTCCTGACACCCTTGTAATTTCTATGTATCTGTTCACTTTTCACCACTTCCTTCAAACGTTTTTCTCTCTTTCTCCCTGAAAGGACCGCCGGGTCAGCGACTCTTATGTGGAAGGTCAGGTCCCCTACATCCAAGTCAGGGCCGCTCTCCTTGATTTTAGGGCGTACGGTACCAATTGATTCTGGGTTACGTCGGTTTATTTATTCATTAAAAAAATTTTTCTCTCTCTTTCTTTCTTGAGTAGAACTCTCCCTCTATGTCTCTTTACTTTATTTCTATCTGTATTTTTTATGACCTTCCACCCTTTTATATAATTCTTGTGCACGCACATGTACGTGCGGGGGTGTGTCTTTCAGTCTGTCCACCTCTCCGTCCTTCGACCTCTGCGCCCGGTTGGCCCGCTCCTGACCGGAGGCCCCACGATCTCCCCCTGAGCAGGAGGTCGGCGTGGTTCCCACGTCAGTGTCTCTCGTTACGTCCGCCCTGGGTCCGCCCGGGGTCGGAGAGGACGGTCCGATGTCTCCCGGTGTCTCCTCAGACGTCGTTTTCCCGACTCTCCGGTCCACTCGCACACGACGTCCACCCCATTCACACCCCTTTGGTCTGGGGTGCCAGGTGGATGATCTCTCTTCCCTTTCTTCTCTTCGATTTCCTCTTCCTCCTCTTTAGGACATACCCAACCCCACGTGGTAAAGGTAATGAAATGGTCCACCAGTAGATGAGCCGAAGAGGGGACCATCGAGTCCACCATTTCTTAGACGGACGTTACGTCCTCTGGACCCAAGTCAGAGACCCAACTCTTCTAGGGGACCTCTACCCTTACCGTTGGGTGAGGTCATTAGAACGGACCTCTTAAGGGACCTGTCTCCTCGGACTACCTGATGTCAGGTCCCCATCGTTTCCCAGGCTGCACTGACTCACTGTCTGTCAAAGTGAAAGTAGACGACCCGTTCTAATGAAGGAGGACCTGTTTCCGAGTGTTCAGATCCCCTCACCCGAAGACACCTGTCGGCCTCTTCGTCTTTCATTCCTTTTTAGTAACAAACTGGATGAAATGAAGAGATATTTTATTTATTTAAATATAATTTTTAAAAAAATTTATTTACGTAGAACATAATAATGCGTATAGCCTACCTATATTAAATTCTGTATACCATGGATTTCACAAAACATCTTAGACTATAGGTTCGAATCGTTTGTATTTCCGGATGTACCAATAACCAGTCCGGACCTGAGAGGGCGGGGGGGGAGGGGCGGGGTTGACTAAGGTGGAAGAGAGGTGTCATTTTATTTTTCCTTCTCCCATCTAAATTTTGTCGTGCCTTTTGTTTAAGTTTCCTGTGTCGTTTACCTAAACCTCGACTTATGTTTCCATCTTTACAAAATTTACGACGGTCTCTGTCCTCGGGTCCCCCAGATTAGTCTACCACCTCGACTCCCTGTGCCTGGAGTACAGACGGGTGGAGGTGGGTGTCTGCGTAGTGTTTGTCGAGATGCGTGCCTTGTTCAGAGTGTCTCGTGGACGACTTACGCTCGTCCTCCGGAGGGTACCGGCTTTCGTGTCCTTTGTAGAGGTACACCGACCCGCCACCACCACCAAATCAAAGAGTCAGCACAGGTCGAGAGCGATGGGGCACCTGACGTCGGCTGGTCCGAGGAGACAGGTACCCTAAGAGACCCGTTCTTATGACCTCACCCGACGGAGGAGGTCTCCTGAAAGGACGGGGTCGCTAAGTCGAGTACCGAGGACGCAGAAGACACAACCGCTCACCCAAGTTAAAGTTCAAGGTTAATGAGTAGGGATCTTATGTCTTTATGTCAACTGAAACTACACATACCCGAAGGGACCACTGAGTCTGACAAGTCAAGAACCCAGTCCTTTTAGACGATCTCTACCCTTACCGATGGGAACAGTCATACGAATAGACCTCTTAAGGTACCTACCTCCTCGGACCGCCCCACGTCAGGTATCCCAGCTTTTCTTAGTCTGTTTTGACTAACTGATAGTGAAAGTGAAAACTAAACATATAGTTTCCGAATAGTCAAACGAATTAACTGAAGAATCAAGATCATCAAAATAACATAGAAGGAATCCTAAAAGACACATTTTTAGTGTAGAAAGACATCACTTCTGTCAGATTGAGTAAAGGTTTGAGAGCCGGAAATCAAAGAAAAAGAACGGAATAACGGGACCGACCTTGGACGCCATTACAACTTATCTTCACCTCTATACCTGTAAGAGTAGAAGAAGGACTAAGTCTCCCTTTCGTGAATTCTGACAATGATAATGTATACTACAATCGACTCCAAAAAATTATCTAGGCGACATCCCTCGATTCACAAAAATTGACCGATAATTCGACGGGTTAGATAAACCGCCACAAAGATCTTTTCTCACCTCTTCCGCTACCGCGGGGTGAGGTCATGAGAATGGACCTTTTAGGGTACCTGCCTCCTCGGACCACCCGACGTCAGGTACCCCAGCGATTCTCAGCCTGTACCGACTCGCTGAAGTGAAAGTCAAAAGTGAAAGTACGTAACCTCTTCCGTTACCGTTGGGTGAGGTCCCAAGAACGGACCTCTGAGGGTCCCTGCCCCCTCGGACCACCCGATGGTAGATACCCCAACGTGTCTCAGCCTGTGTTGACTTCGCTGAATCGTCATCGTCGATCTTTTCTTTTTCCCCCCTACCTATACCCATAAGTGGTTTCTACTCCGTCGTCCCAGAGAAATACTCAAGTCAAGGCAGAATCGACATACTACTGAATAATCCTTTATTCGTAAATAAAGGGAATCTCCCTTACACACCCTACAGTAAGTGTAGTTTGTACTGGTCCACACTGTTGTATAGAGATATTTGATACATAAACCCTCCCTGTCCCTCGATTAAGAGGCAGTCAGCCACCCCTCCGTCACATAAGACGCTGATCTTTACACTCGAGTATTTTGACCCATGGGTCAGGGTTGGGTCCAGACGTTGGAACCCGTTTAAGGAGTTGGAAGGTGGACGTTTTACTTCTATCATTTTCTATAGTTATTATGAATAGAGGTCCCGAAAACTTCCGATTTACTCGTTCACGTTGAATTCCCAAACTTTGTCACAGACAACAAACCACGTAAAATTCTTCCTAAACGAAAGTATTCCGATTAAATACNTTTACCGTTGGGTGAGGTCACAAGAACGGACCTCTGAGGGTCCCTGCCCCCTCGGACCACCCGATGGTAGATACCCCAACGTGTCTCAGCCTGTGTTGACTTCGCTGAATCGTCGTCGTCGATCTTTTCTTTTTCCCCCCTACCTATACCCATAAGTGGTTTCTACTCCGTCGTCCCAGAGAAATACTCAAGTCAAGGCAGAATCGACATACTACTGAATAATCCTTTATTCGTAAATAAAGGGAATCTCCCTTACACACCCTACAGTAAGTGTAGTTTGTACTGGTCCACACTGTTGTATAGAGATATTTGATACATAAACCCTCCCTGTCCCTCGATTAAGAGGCAGTCAGACACCCCTCCGTCACATAAGACGCTGATCTTTACACTCGAGTATTTTGACCCATGGGTCAGGGTTGGGTCCAGACGTTGGAACCCGTTTAAGGAGTTGGAAGGTGGACGTTTTACTTCTATCATTTTCTATAGTTATTATGAATAGAGGTCCCGAAAACTTCCGATTTACTCGTTCACGTTGAATTCCCAAACTTTGTCACAGACAACGAACCACGTAAAATTCTTCCTAAACGAAAGTATTCCGATTAACTACGGAATTTTTAAGGTACCTGTCTCCTCGGGCCACCCCATATATCAGGGACCCCGACGTTTCTCAGCCTGTGGTGACTCGTACCCCTTCCAATTAAATGCGTGTTCAAAAGTTATCCTCCAAATGACGAACTGCATTGCTTGTTGGTACGGTAATTTTTTATTTTTAGGAAACCGGTAAGACGGGACGCAACTCCCCAGAATCAAGGGGGTGGTCCCTAGTTTGGACGTGAGGGACGCAACGGTCGTGTCGCAGAAGTGGTGACAGGGTGGTCTTCCAGGGTGGTACGGTAGAAATTACTTCGGAACCCAATTCTGTAAAATTGAAACCTCCCAATTTATCAACTAAAGGCAGAAAGATGGTACAAAAACGCGTCATTCATTTACATTTTTAAGACACGCAACCTAAACCCGATGCCAATAGTCGTCCCGATGCCAATAGTCGCCCCGACGCCAACAGTCGCCCCGACGCCAACAGTCGCCCCGACGCCAACAGTCGCCCCGACGCCAATAGTCGCCCCGACGCCGACGACTGTCACTGTAAGACGCCAACCGTGACTCAGATGTGAAGCTCCGACCTATCTCAAACTAGAGGACCAGACGAGTGAACCTGGTGGACTAGCACCCTACTTCATGCGGGGGGTGTGTTTCCGGTGGGACGGAACCACATACCTGGACACACCGAAGTCGAATAACGAAGGGCGGGTAGTCGATTGAGTTCCCTGGTCCCCGAAGAGGCAACCAATGAAAAGACCCGTAAACGGGAGTACTTCGACGGAAGGATAGTTGTACAAGGTGGAAGACCCACGACAGGAAGTCACCCCCAGACCCCCCTCAACACCTCCCATCCCCCGTCAGCACGGTTGGAAAGGTAGACCATTCACCTCCCGGCCCCGGTGAACGGTCGTTCGTACTCCGACGAGACTCGGAAGAGGTCACCCAGAACGACGTCGTGGTACTACGACTGTATATTCCTTTTCGTGAATCCTTAACCGACGGTCCCCGGAAAGAGGAATTGAACTTGAACTAGAAGTGAAAACAGAGTAGGAGAACCCCTAAAGAGACCACCGAGTCACCATTTCTTGGGTGGATGGTCACGTCCTCTACGTCCAAGTTAAGGACCCAGTCCTTCTAAGGGACCTCCTCTTTGATCGTTGGGTGCGGTCATAAGAACGGACCCTTTAGGGTACCTCTCTCCTCTGACCGTCCGATGTCAGGTGTCCCAACGGTTCTCAGTCTGTTCTGAATCACTGATTTGTTGTCGTTGTAGGATCACCTTCCCGAGTCGGTATCGGTCCCGGCAGACGTTCGAAGAGGGTAGACTACACGGACGAAGGAAGTCCCAAGACACATCGGGTCGGTTAGAAGAGAGAGACGAAACAAGAACTGGTCCGAGTACTTTTGAATGAGATAGGTGACTGCGAAATTTTTTATATTTTAACAGGGAGTTAAGATAAACCTGTGTAGGTGCAATATAACCTATGTGCCTCTAAGGAGAGAGGGAGGGCACACTGCCACCCCCGTCGGCCTCGTGCAAATCCTCTCGGACAGGTGGTCCGAAACCACACCTAAGAACCGGAAAGGGAGACGCCACGTTACCCTGTCAAAGCCCGCCACTCACAAACCGGTCGAGAACAGGAGTGGAGACGTTTTCCACGAGACACTCGATAACGAACTCATAGTGGGTAGAGATGGCACGAGAAAGTCAACACTACCACTTTGGTCACGTCCCTCGTTCTGTCTGTGAAAGGAGAGGGAGGTGAGAGTACTCTACGGGGTCAACCCACCCCTGGCGTCCGTGTGTACTAGGAGACTCGACACGGACGACGGGGTCCACTAGTACGCTTTAATATGTACCTGCCTCTCAAAGACGACACGGCTGAAAAGACGACCTCGTGTTTCGTGAGACAATATCCTCCCAAAAATGTCTCCTCAGACTGGAGGTCCGGGACGTCCTTGACCCTTCGTCACCCTCCGTCTACTGGAAGGTTGGTCTTCTGAGTCTCACACTCGACTTCTTTTTACCCTTCGTCTATGTGTCAGGTTCAAGTCAAGTCAGTAAGTTAGTACAGACTGAGAAAAGCTGGGGTACATGACGTCGTGCGGTCCGGAGGGACAGGTAGTGGTTGAAGACCTAGAACGAGTCTGAGTACAGACAGCTCAACCACTACGGTAGGTCGGTCGAGTAGGGGAAGAGGAGGACGGGAGTTAGAAAGGGTCGTAGTCCCAGAAAAGGTAACTCAACCGAGAGACGTAGTCCACCGGTGTCATAACCTCGAAGTCGAAGTCGTCGCCAGGAAGGTTACTATAAGATCGAAAGGTGAACTCATAATAAACAGACTCGTTTCTTTTAACGACTTTCAAATTTTTATAGTTCGGGAATCCAAAAGGTTTGTTTCCGTTCTTCTTTGTTTCTTTGGGGTCTTCACGGTTTAAAGTGTGAGACGAGACCAGTCTATTCTTAGACGGAGGTCTGAGGTGGCTGTGTTGCGCTTGACGGTTGAGACGCTAATCCGGAGAAAGAGAAAAGACAAATAGGAAAAGGGAGAATAAAAGAAGGTTAAGACAAAGAAGTGAAGGGCGACTAACTTTTTGGTTCATTTCGTTTGGGAAAGGAAGCAATCTCACTGACTTTCTGGTAGAGTGCGTCTCATTTCGACTTTTTATATGAGGGATTTACTTATTTCTCGTAGTAGTAGGGCTCAGGTCAAAGGTAGAAACACAAATGAGAAGTATGTCCAGTCTGTGCCGGCGGTGGGCACGGTTACGATCTCTACACCGTCCGTAGGTCCTTTGTCAAACTCCTCTTAAACCTTCTAGATGAGAGAATCGTTGAAAGTTTATATATTCGTCAATACAATAATTGATCAGGAATACGAAGGTAGTGTTCTTTCTTTTACAGTGATACCACTGCCTACAATTGATCTGAGTACCACCACCAGTAAAGTGTCATATGTGTTTATAGTCTAATAATATAACATGTGGACTTTGATTATATAATAACAGTTGTTATAGATTTAAAATTTTTAACCACAACGTAAAAATTTTAACCTCATATTTACGAAATGTCACACCACGACCAAAGACGTACATTTAGTCGACATAATATGTGTATAGGGGAGAGAGACCTCGGAGAGGGGGGTGGGGCGTAGGGTGGGGAAGATCCGGTAGTGTCTCGTGCCTCGAGTCGAAGGACAAGACGTGTTGTCGAAGGACGACCGAGAGACAGAGTGTGCACCATCACACGTATATAATTACGACGAGAGGGTCAAGCAGGTGGGGGGAAGAAGAGGTGCGGGTGTTTAGATAAGAGATTTAGAAGCTGAGATAAGGATGGGCCGTTTATACAGGTAGTCATGGTAAAAAAGATCTAAGGTATATATATATACACACACACCATTGTATACTATAAACTATACATACATATATGTATATACAAATGTTATAAACAAAAAGAGAAAGACTGAATGAAGTGAGATATACTGTCCGAAATTGTTTTAAAAATTGCAGAGTCTTCACTTTATTAAACAGGTGTGGTGGTTTCATCTATCATTAGCCCGACATCAAAGTTAAAAATAAAGAGTTCGAGGTTTCAGATACCGGAAAGATAATATTCTAAGGAGATTCTTAATCATGTATATTAAGATATTACTTTTAGCTTTCCTTATAACAACACCTGACTTACAGACGTAGGGAGGAGATCTAAGTTTACAGTTTCGGAAGTAAGGGTTACACTACCTAGACCTCTACCGTGGAAACTCTCCAGTTATCCCAATCTACTCCGGTGCTTCCACTCTCGAAGTATTACCCTAATCTCCGGTAATTCTTCTCTCTCTCTAGTGAGAGAGACGTAGGATTCACCTCGATCACTATCTCTTGGACGGACGGTTACGTCCTCTGTATTCTTTACGTCCAAACTAGGGACCCAACCTCCTCCCGAACCGTTAGGTTAGGTGGGATCATAATAACGGATCTCTTAGGACACCTGTCTCCTCGGACCGTCCGATGCTAGGCACCCCAGAGTCTCAACCTGTGACTTCGTTGAATCGTCGTCGTCCCGTCGACATGTTTTTGTCTTTCCTCCGTAGGCAGGAGTTCGGTCCTTTTCTCAGGGGGGCCTTGGACTGAGACGAACGTGGGACTATAACCTGAAGGGCGGAGATCTTAACAGTCCTTTACTTAAAGTTCGTTTTCGAAAATTCTTTTGTTTTTTCTTTTCTTCTCCTTTCTTTTTTTCAAACTTTTGGGTCGTTAATCACTGATGTTATACCCCTTCCTCCCACCCTTCCACCCAACCAAAACAACGTCTGATCTAAATCAATCAAGCAATAAATCTTAAAAGGTCCGTCACTCACTGGACTGATTTTGGTAGAGTGTAAGAGACAGGAAGAGGAAGTTTAACAAAGAAGTAGCGACCAGTGTAGAGTTCTTTACGTCGCACCGTGACGGTACGAACCCGGAGGGGTCACCGAGTCACCATTTCTTAGACGGACGTCACGTCCTCTGGACTCAAACCAGGGACTCAGTCCTTCTAGGGCACCTCCTCCCGGACCGTCGGGTGAGGTCATAAGAACGGACCTCTTAGGGTACCTGTCTTCTCGGACCACCCGATGTCAGGTACCCCAGCGGTTCTCAGTCTTTGCTGACTTCACTGACTCCCGCCTACGTGGTGGTGCGAACTATGCTCACTCCCTAATTATCTTTGTACATTTGACCTGAGTGTCGTACAATACCGTAAAGAAGTAGATTGACTTCGAAAATCCCCACTGTGTCCGTAAAATCCCCATTGTCATCCGGAACGTACGTTGTATGGAGACGAATTACCACCATGACTCTACACGCAAAAGACGGTAGACGGAACGATTATTCAAGATAAGAGATTCTTATAGTAGTCGGCAACAGAAAAAAAAAAAAAAAAGACAGGTAAACCGTCCACTACTGGCTCTTCCTCCTGAAAAAGTCACGGACCTTGAGTACAGAAGTGGTGTAGTGGACGAACAGAGACCGTGTATAAGTGGCTCCAGTCACCGAGAACAGTTTATAAACCCTAACTCACTGAGAGTCCAATAGACCCTTCTACTGAGACGTCTCTTTCCTGTCAGGGGTGAGACCGGACTCGGGAACACAACTTAAATCCCAGGGGTTCAATGAGAGGTGAATATGACTGGTTTACTGTGGGTGTCTCGGATTACGATTTAAACGGTCCTAGGTCGACCGGTTCGCGCCAGGGAGTCGTCACCGGGAGTCGGGTCACCACTGACAGTAAGGGTTTGTTTGTTTGCTCCCCACCCATTTCACTCCTACAAAATTACGTTAGTGACGGACTTCTTCAAACTCCTGGTTTTGACGAATTTGGATGGGGGGTTTAAATCGTTCCTGACCAAGACGGAAAATTTCGGTACTAAGATTTGGTCTCCACTGATGCAGAAGGTCCCTTGTAAACAACTGTCTACCTTTGCAGAACCAACAACGTCGACTCGTCCTTAACGATCGTCCACCTCCGTCCCAGTGACGTGACCTGTCAGGAGGGACGAAGACTTTGTTTTTCACTAGGCCCGGTTTCGCAATCGGGGGTTCCCGGTCCTTCATACTTAAAGTAAAACCGGAGTTTTAGTGTCTTTCCTTTTACTTTGTAACTGCAGTTCTCACTCTAGGTACTTCTAAAGACGAGGGACCTGGACGGGTTGAGGAGGAGAAAGGGAATGACTTAAAACACACGAGTCAACGAGTCCGCACAGGCTGAGAAACCCTAGGGTACCTGACATCGTGCGGTCCGAGGAGACAGACACCCTAAGAGGTCCGTTCTTGTGACCTCACCCAACGGTACGGCAGGAGGTCCCCTAGAAGGGCCGGGTCCCTGACTCGGAGACAGAGGAAACACAGGACGTGACGTCCCCCTAAGAAATCGTGACTCGGTGGTCCCTCGGGGTAGGAGGCACCCCCCTTTCATACTTTTCGTCTCCACGACTGACGATAAACGACGTATCTTAAAAGGTAGTATGGCTCCAGTGACTACCGAGGGTCTTTCGTCCCCGCCCAAACTGGTGACAGAGTCGAGACCTCGGACCGATTACCGGGATCATGTAGGGACCCACGACAGGTCTCATACCTTGAGGAACTACCCGAGACAATCCTCAGTTCGGACCCGAAGGGGCTACCAAGTCACTTTTCTTAGACGGACGATCACGTCCTCTGGACCCCAGGTAGGGACCAGACCCTTCTGAGGTGGACGGTGTTCCGTTGATCCGGGTACTGGTGTTGAGGCCTCGCACACGAGACCTCGGTCCTCGACGTCGAAGACTTCGGTATCTTGGACGTACGGTGTTGAGGTCTTATCGGAGCTGAACGACGTCAATCTCTTTTCGGGTACCTTGTTGCCTCTGGGTCGTGTCGGTCTTCTCTCTCTCAGTGTCGTCGCTGGGTCCTCACGAACGGAGGACAGGTCATAGGACCGGGCGGGTGGTGGGACGGAGGATCGGTCCGTAAGTCCTCCTCTTCTCACGGTCCCGGAGACGGTAGACTCACGTCAAGTCACGAACCCTGGACCCCATCGGACACCGGGACCCGAATCCTTATTCCTCACCCTGTGCCCACGAGTCCACTTGAACCGTTCTCGTGTCCGAGAAGGGTCCCAGTCGCTCCGACGGTCTCGCAGTGTGGGTCCCGGTCGGAAATTCGTGCCCCGGGTGTGGGACACTATTGGCTCCGGAGTAGGCGCGGGGTCCGACAAACCAAAGACGGAAGACGAAGAGTCCTGGCCGAGAAAACACTGGGGTACCTGACATCGGGCGGTCCGAAGAGATAGATACTCTAAAGGATCCGTTCTTATGACCTTACCTAACGGTATGGGAAGGGGTCCCCCAGAAAGGTTGGGTCCCTAGCTCGGGTGTAGAGGACGTAACGTCCGTCTAAGAAAGGACGACTCGGTGGTCTCTTCGGACTGAGTATCACAAGTTATTTTGAAAAAATAATGAGAATTAATGATTAGATGTTTTCGGAAACAAGGGTATTGGTTTCACCTTGTAAATCTAGAAAAAGGAATTCTCCTTCTTTGTCTCTTTCCCCGAACCACGGTTACATACTTCAGAATTGTGGTCCTTCTCTGTAGTTTCTCGACTATGAGGTGTCGCGACCTCTTTAGGTCTGACCAAGACTTGGACGATAACTAATTCGTTATTCACTACCATTCGTTTTCACTGGCATTCGATTTCACTACTAAAAGTCCTTTAAGCCGGAGACCAAGGTGCTGTCTACTTCTCCTAAACCGACATCTTTCAGCGTCTTCTTTTTAGCATTGTCGTTCTTTTTATTATCCTGGGTTACTGTTGTAGTTCTTTAGACTCCTTCTAAAACTTTATCCCTTTAGGCAGGTATTACTCTTCCCGACATGTCTATGTCTGTGTCCTTTTTACATCAGTCGTACAGTAATCCCAGGTTATCGTATGAGGGGGGTGGGGGAGGGGTCGGGGGGCGGCCCGTCTCCAGAGGTCCCTCTGGTCTCTCCTCCATCTTATCGGGTAGACAAAAGTCACTGACCTGGGTCTACAACGGGGACCTCTGAAAGTTTCCTCACCGCGTTTGTCCCTTCCCTTCCTCGTCCGCCCGCCTTCGGGTCTCGACTCACAGTGGGGTCTACTTTTACTTGAGGTGTAGATCGGGTGAAGTAGTCCTTGCTTGTCCTTTTTTCGGAAGACCGTAGTCAAAGGTGAACAGTGGACTTTTGAGTCCTTCTGGTACAACCTTTATTCTTACAATTCGTCAGAGATCACCAAAGATTTCACCCTACATTGAGAATGCTACTAGTTAATAATGAAAGGAGACTATGTGTAAAACTAGAACGGGACCTTTATCGTCACGACTTTGTACCACGACAAACTTAGGAATTCCCACATGGTTAGGTTTTTGGTTTTTCTTATTAAAATACTTTACTTAAATTAGTTAATTTAATTAATTAATTTATTTAGTGTAGGTCGTAAGAGTCGAGGTACGACTTAACAGAGAATCAAAGAGAGAAAGAGTCTCTTTTTGATTCTCCTCAAGGGTAACATAACGTCGTTTAGGGAAAAGACCAAGAATTATTTCACTGATTCTCAAATCTTACATCCGTAAGTCAAGTCTAACGTTGATATCAACCTTATAAACTCATCACATCTAAAGACGGATAGTTCTAATTAAAGTCTGAGGAAAGTTCCTACATAAACGAAGGAACGATTCCTCTGAAGCAATTATTTTTACACTAGTGGACATAATAATTTCGTAATAAAGACGTAAAATCGATACTCAGGAAAAGGGTTATAAGAAGTACCCTAGTGGTAAAAGGAGGGGTACCAATTACCCCGAGAAGAAATCCGTTTACTGTAAGTGGAACTAAATCAAAATCGAAACCGTAAGTAAAAGGTCCCTTAACACCTTGATATGAATGGTGGAAGAACTTACTCGTAATGAAATCGAGTAATGAACTTACTCATAAGACGTTCACGTCTTTTTTTTACGGTGTTTAAGTAGGGTTTCAGTACACACTCAAATCCTTAAAGCAAGTCAAGTCAAGTTGGTGAGTCAACACAGACTGAGACACTGGGGTTCCTGACGTCGTACGGGTCCGAAGGGACAGGTAGTGGTTGAGGGTCTCGGATGAGTTTGAATACAGGTAGCGTAGGCACTACGGTAGATTGGTAGAGTAGGAGACAGTAGGGGAAGACGAGGGTGGAAGTTAGAAAGGGTCGTAGTCCTAGAAAAGTTTACTCAGTCAAGAAGTATAGTCCACCGGTTTCATAACCTCAAAGGCGAAGTCGTAGTCAGGAAGGTTACTCATAAGTCCTGAAAAGAGGAAATCCTACCTGACCAACCTAGAGGAACGTCAGGTTCCCTGAGAACTCAGAAGAGGTTGTAGTGTCAAGTTTTCATAGTTAAGAAGTCATGAGTCGAAAGAAATATCAGGTTGAGAGTGTAGGTATGTACTGGTGACCTTTTTGATATCGAAACTGATCTACCTGGAACAACCATTTCATTACAGAGACGAAAAATTATACGACAGATCCAACCAGTATCGAAAAGAAGGTTCCTCGTTCACAGAAAATTAAAGTACCGAACGTCAGTGGTAGACGTCACTAAAACCTCGGGTCTTTTTATTTTAGACAGTGACAAAGGTAACAAAGGGGTAGACAAAGGGTACTTCACTACCCGGGTCTACGGTGCTAGAAGCAAAAGACTTACGACTCGAAATTCGGTTGACAAAATGAGAGGAGAAAGTGAAAGTAGTTCTCCGAGAAATCAAGAAGAAACGAAAGACGACATTCCCCCCACAGTAGACGTATAGACTCCAATGACTATAAAGAGGACCGTTAGAACTAAGGTCGAACACGAAGTAGGTCGGGTCGTAAAATGTACTACATGAGACGTATATTCAATTTATTCGTCCTACTGTTATATGTCAGAACTATATGAGGAAAGGGCTAAACCTTGGCCAGACAAAAAGGTACAGGTCAAGATTGACGACGAAGAACTAGTGTATGTCTAAAGAGTCCTCCGTCCAGTCCACCAGACCATAAGGGTAGAGAAATTCTTAAAAGGTGTCAAACAGTACTAGGTGTGTCAGTTTCCGAAACCAGTTATTTCGTTTTCATCTACAAAAAGACCTTGAGAACGAAAAAACTACTAGGTCACCTACAACCGTTAAACTAGAGACCAAGGAGACGGAAAAGATTTAGGTCGAACTTGTAGACCTGTTTATTACGTTTATGCACTCTTTTCTTCTCTTCGAGTTCCGTTTCCTCTTTTCCTTTTCATATGCGTAAACTTACGTCTCAAGGTTTCTTATCGTTCCTCTCTACTCTTTCGGAAGGAGTCACTAGTCACGTTTCTTTATCTCCTTTTGTTATCTTACCCTTTCTGATCTCTAGAGAAGTTATTTTAATCTCTATGGTTCCCTTGTAAAGTACGTTTCTACTCGTGTTATTTCCTGTCTTCACCATACCTGGATTGTCTTCGTCTTCTATAATTCTTCGTCACCGTTCTTATGTGTCTTCTTGACATGTTTTTCTAGAAGTACTGGGGTCTATTGGTACTACCACACTAGTGAGTAGATCTCGGTCTGTAGGACCTTACACTTCAGTTCACCCGGAATCCTTCGTAGTGATGCTTGTTTCGATCACCTCCGCTACCTTAAGATCAACTCGATAAAGTTTAGGATTTTCTACTACCACACTTTCACGACGTGAGTTATATGATCATTTAGACCTCTTGAGTCGTCACCGGTGTCCTGATCCTTTCCAGTCAAAAGTAAGGTTAGGATTTCTTTTCGTTACGGTTTCTTACGAGTTTGATAGTGTGTTAACGAGTAGAGTGTACGATCGTTACATTACGAGTTTTAAGAGGTTCAGTCCGAAGTTGTCATACCCTTGGTACTTGAACGTCTATAAGTCCCTTGAATCTCAGTTGATGTTTTGAATCTGAGTTGAGTCTGAGTTCCGACATCTCCCGGGAGGCTTGGGACCCAGGAGGGTCGAACTTCCCGTTTGTACTGGACACGTCACCTTGATTTTCAGTTTTCCGTCGTGTAGAGTAAGAAACCTACTCAAAGACCTTGTAAGACAGCAGTGGCGTCCTTCACCCTTCAGACCGGCCACCCCCTCCCCCTCATGTGTCCATGATGAGGTAACCGACACCGTTGGACACTCGGAAGGAGACGGTAACCGCGGGAGACGACCGGGTCTTCGACACCGCATCGGGGACTCCGTCACGATACTCCCTCCCTCCGTCCGCGACCCAGGCCGACGGGTCGACGACTGGAAGTAGAAGGAGATTGCGGACAATCTGTACACCCACCCTCGCCGGCCACTCCCCCAGACCCCTCGGTTCCCACCCGTCCACGATAAACGGTGGTCTAGGGTCGTCTGGTCGCAGAACCTCTGGAGTTGTGACCTCCTTTTTTTCCTAACAGAAGTCTAAGAAAAAGAGACAGGACAACTGCACCCCCTGTGTAGAGTCTGAGTAGTGAGGACTCTGGTTTCGACCAACTACCCAGTCACAGCCTCCCACACCGCCGACCCTCTCCCGGTGCGTTTACAGGTAACAGGGATTACGGACCTCAGACCTTGTTACCTCTCTGAGGCAGACCGCCGGGTCCTCCACCGTCATGAGTCCTTCCTCTCTGCCACTCCTGGCCGTGTCGTGGTCGTCCTACCCTCTCTCTTCTCCCGTTCGGGACCACTACCGCCGGCAACGTCCGTCCTCGAGGGCGTCTACGACCGAGGACTTTCCCTCTTAATCAAATCGACTGACTCGCGACGTCGTGGCTTTGGGACCCGTCCACACGTTGAAACGGTGGCGTCTAAATGTGAAAATTTTCGTTAAAACAAAAAAAACCGCCACGACCCAGAAGTGACGGAGCACCCGTCACGTGTCCGAAGAGTAAGCCCACTGCAGAGAGTGACCTCGAGTCATCACACCCCGTACCCGAACCCTAGAAGGGCCGAGTCCTTGACTTGGGTACAGAGGACGCGACCGTCCGCCCGAGAAATGGTGATCGCGGTGGACTCTTCGGGTCCCTTCGGGTGTATCTAAATGCAAAACACAGAGTAGTCGTTCATCTGCTCCTCCTCTCCTACAAGATTCTATGGCTACGGGTTTCAACCTGGAATAAGACTCGGGAGGACCAAGACCGTCTCGTCGATACTCCCTCGTACCGAGGACCCGAGGTCGTTCCCCTCGTCCAAGAAAGACGTTGTGGCGTACCCGACGAGGGAAGTAGCCTTACGTCCCAAAGGAAGGGGCCTCGCGGTCCGGTGCGTCCACTTGAACTCCAGACACAGTCGACCTGGGCTCCTGGGGTTCGCGATGCAAGAGGTATTCCCGTCGGTGTGTCGGGAGCAGACGAGGGGGTCGTGGACCCTCGTCCAGTGGACGTTCCAGGGCTCTCTCGACAGTCGAGTGAAAAGAAACTACTCCCGCCGCCAAATACTCTGCCAAAATACTGTCTACTGGAAGTTCTAAGACAACACGATCCTTCTCCCTCTGTTCTCCTCTTTCGGTTCAAGGTAAGGACTTCTTACAAACAAATCACCTCCGAGCAAGGCCTGTCTTAAATCGTCGATACGAACTGGGTCTGAGATTATTCTGCAGTGAATGGAAGGACTGGGACCCCTGTAACCGGCTGACCTGACTACCGGTGACAGAGACGGAGAGGTCTCGAAGGGACTCGGTCCCGGTACGACTCACGGGCCGAGGGCAGTGGGAGAAGTCAGGGGTGCTGTTGGAGTGAATCGGAACTCCTTCGAGGTGAGTCCCCATCTGTCAACGGACACTGGTGTGTCCAGATTCTACACCCCGACCTTGAGACGGGACCCCGACCGACTGGGGGTGCCGAAAGATCGTAGTCTAAAACTCACTACGGGAGAGTGGGGGTTGAGGGGTTCCCGAAAGGAAGGATGTCTATTTGGGATTTCTTACTCGTAATATCGCAAGAAATTGAAGGCCACCCCCCCCCATGAAACATAAAATAAACCGCGCATGAAAGACTCCAATTTGAACCGAATACGAGAAAAAGTGAGAAGAATGACGCAACCAGCGGCTTAGCACGAAAAATAAAAACAAACGATAGAGTGTCTGAAAGACATTCTAATCGCTCGTGAATAATCAGAGGGTGGTTCCGTCTGTCCCTCCCTGGTGGTAGGTGGGTACGCCGATTCCGAGTCTCTCCGAAGGACTCAACGGGTCCCGGTGTGTCGTCTTTCGTCCCAAGTTTAGGACCGTCTCACGATGGTAGACGGGTGAAACACCCCGGGTATTCACGAACGACCTGGACTTAAATTACCGACTCGTAGCGATTTCTCCGTTTATTCATTTATTTATTTATTCGGGAGCAAATAAACGGAAATTTTTTTTCACACAAAAAAAGGAGGAAACACGTGATACATTAGTTTCTACATCAAATATACTACTTGACGTTTCTAGACTCGACGTCCGGTGTGACTGAAAGGTCGAGGACCATGGATTCATGAAAGTTTGTCTCACGGGTTCAACCGTCTACTTTAATTGGGTTTTCCATTTTTTGGTTTTTAAAGGTGACGCATCGATAATACTCTGAGGTGATCCTTATACTTATTCTGGAAGATTTGACACTTATTTTTATCTTCACATCCTTTAGAACAGAATATTGTCGCTAAGATCCATACCGAAAGATATAAATTTTTCAATAGGTATAAGATTTCAATTTGTATACACGATATATGTGTTTGAATGTAAATCCAAAATCTTCTGTCGCACAGGATTAGAGTAGTTTGTAAATCGTTTATTGGAAACTCAAGTGTACTCGGCGGGTGTGTTTTGGGTTTTACTCGATGTCTCTTTTGTATCTTTTTCGTTGACAGACAACTGTTGGTCTAAAAGAAAGTCAAGAAACTCAAAAGACAGATATTTATTAGACATACAAAGTTTACACTGGTAAAAGAAAGTCACACAGAGGACCGTACAAGAGTGCATTCACACAAACCTTTTATTCTTAAGTTACACATTTAGTACCCTTACTGACTCAAAGACCTCCCCTCTCTAAGTTTTATGCAAGAAAAATCTATGGGTCTTACAGTTTTACTCCGTAATTCCACTACGTAAGAAAGAAGTCACGTAGACAAGTAGAAAACCCCTTAGGCCTCAAACTATTTAGTGGTCTCTATTTTGGTAGTAAAAATTGGGTACCATCTAGGGTTTACAGTCTTCCTTTTTATCACGTCACAGAGGAGAAGTACTTAAGGGAAAGAGAAACGAACATTTAATACCCTTAAACAAACGTCTCTTTTATATTATGAAATAATTGACCTTTTACTACCGAAAATGAGTCTTTGCACTCTCGACTTCGTCTTTTTTTTTCGTCCGTGAGGAAACTCGATATCATCGAATTGTTCTAAACTATATACGAGTTTCACCGTAGTTTACAATCTACCCTTTCACCAGTATTATATTGATTTTCGTGCCAAAAGTAGTCATAAAGTAGCCATAAAATGGAAGAGAATGACTGAGTCCTGGGGTGAGACTCGGTAGATTCACGAACAGCTCAGGAACTACCCCTTTGAAGTACATTGTAGTAACATTTGTCTCTACCTGTTTCGATAGATAACACTAAAAAAAGGGATTTTTAATGGGTCTTTAAGAGAAAATTATCCGTCGGATCTTTTATTTCGTTTAAGGGTGTCTAAAGACATTAATATCCACTTATACCAAGACACAGGTTCTCACGTCGATTTTCCTGAACCTTAGGTCTTCCGTATTTGGAGAGGGACGACTCGAGACATCCCGTTTTCGTGTTTTTGGCTGTCTCATTCAATCGGTTCTTCTGAATGGTACCCCGCACTTCCGCGGGACCTCGCACATTGTCTCGGACCCTCTCCAGGACCCCACCCGTCTGCAACGGCCTGAGGGTCCTCCGAGGCGTCTCCCGGGGAGCCACGACCCAGGACTGCACACCCGTCCTAGGTCTCAACTCTCACATCGTCACGTAAGACCCTCCTCCGACCACGGCTACTTCCACTTCCACTATTTCACTTCCCGACCAGGTCTTCACGGTCCCGGGGACGCGGAGGCTTTCCCTCCGAAAAGCCCCTTTCCGGCCCCTCTCGTGACTCTCTGTCTCGGACTCTCTCACCCGACGCTCCCAGCCCACGACGAAACCTCTCGAACCGGAAAGGACCCATCTGACATCCCGCAGTCACCTCCCCGATTACCCGTCTCCCTGGAAGACTGGGTCGGAGAGAACTCCCCCTGAAAGGACCAGGGCCCCCTGTAGGACGTAACCTCTGTCCGGGGCCCACCCCTACCTACCTCTTGTCTCGGGTTTTGGTCACTCACACCGGTCGTTCATTCTTCTGCCTCGACGTCCCTCTACCACCAGCAACCCGGACTTCTCCACGAAACGGGACGTCTTCGTCTCCCGGGTACCCTCCCGACACCGGGGTCGTACGTCCGTCTCCTCGACCACTCTGAATCAATGTGTCTCGGCCTCGGACAGACGGACCTCTTTACCGTGGAGACTCAAGGACAGAACGAGTGTCAGGCTCTCCTCTCACCCTGTGTCCGGACACACGGGACGAGCGACCGACCCCACCTAGGGTATTCGGTCCACTCGTCCGTGCCGTCCCGTCGCTGTTCCTGTCTCTTCCCCCTCACCCCCCGGTGCCGGAAGCGGACCGTGTCTCCGGGTGGGGTACGGGAATGTCGGGCAGGGGTACCCGTCCTCCGGCCTTGACGATGTGGAAGAACTATGGTTCTTCAATTTGTAGGGAGAAGGGCGGGACACAACTAAGACTTACGTCTCGACCTCGAGAAGACCGTTTCTGCGTCGGAACCGTGGTGAGAGAGTGAGAAAAGGAAAGTTGTAAAGGGACAATTTGCAACAGTTCTTCTCCACCTACCCCCTGAAGTCTTCGACCTCCCTGTCGAGTAAGACATTCTACTTAACTCCCGTGGCAACAGTACGCACCCACTCTCCGCTGCCGACTCCCTGTCGGTGACGGCAGAGGGTGGAACACGGTGTCTTGGTCACTCCCAGGGACAGGTCCTCGGGGCCCGTGTCTGTGGTCCCGGCGGACGGGGGGTGGGGGAGCGGGGGGTCGCGGGAGTCCCTCTCCGTCCGGACTTAGTCGGCCGACCCTGACTCTCTCTCGAGCTTTCTTTCAATACTCTGTTCTAACGACTCGCCGAGTCGGGGTGCACAGCATACAGGTCCGGTCGACACGGACGATTGCTTGAACTCCTACCACGGGTCAGAGTGGTCGGACTAACGTTTTTCCTGTCTCTGCGACACCCACACCGAGTAGAGCGAAAGGGGGTGACGAACACATTTGCACAGGATTACTACCGTAGTTCCGTCTCCGTGAACACACTCAACATCCCATGCGTGACACAACGTCTCAGGACAGACAGAAAGTCTTTACCCGACGCCGCCAAACCGGCAACATACATTAAATAGGTGGTCGGGTATCTCCCTCTCCGCACACACAAAGTACGACCGGACAGAAAAAAAAAAAAAATAAGGAGGGTTTGATGGTGAAAGGAAAAAAAGAGAAAATGAAGTGAACCAGTAAAAAAAGATCCGTCGGGGGAGCGGAGTGGGGAGTTGGAGTTTTGATTGTTGGAGTGTCGATTGTCCATACAATAGATTTTTAGATGACAAGAGGGACATAGCCGTCCGACTCGAAAAACAGTGTGTTCCACCTTTCCGACTTGGTTTCTCCCGACCTGAATGAGTCTATCCACCCTCGGAGACACCGGCGGTGACTTTACTTGTCGTCCCCCTGTGAATCCTCGTCAATGCTGCTACCTACACCCGAGCCCTTCTTTCGACGGAGGTCTCAGAGAATTCCTTCTCTGGGTCTCACTGGGACTCACCCCAAACCGATGTAGAAAGGAGGAGGACTCCGTCCGTCGAGGAACTTAGTCGGGACTTCCTCTTCTTTCATCTATGGTATCGACGAAAGAAACACTCCCAAACCCAAAAGACGGACAAATTTGCACCTCCGTCCACCTCGTCTCCCCTCATTTCGGGGCACACAGACAGCGACACGCTACGACGCTACTACTGAACCCGGGTCTGGGCGGGAGGGAGAGGGGTGAGGTAGTCGCCAGAGACGGGGAGAAAGGAGAAAGTTCGACCGGAGTCATCTTTGGCCTTACCTCCTCCGACCGTTCTTAGGGCGTAACCCGTGCTCTCGTGCACAACGGGACTGACCGAGATTCCGCTCCCCTTACCTTGCCGGCTCTTGAGCCACTCGGGACGAGGACGACTGGACGGTAACAGTCCTACCCGAGAACAACAGACATAGCTTCCACACTCCCCACTAGCTAAGTACTTTACCTCGGCCGGTCAATTCCTCCTCGAGGGGAGGATGAGGGGAGGGACCCCTCGGGACACAGGGGTGTTTACATGAAGGCGGGTCGAGGTTTTTGACCCGACACTGAGCTCCGGACAGCCCGTCCTACCCGTTTCTTACTTCAAACCCGATTTTGGGGTCGACCCTGAAGGGACCACCGTGTCACCCATTGTCAGACGGACGGTTGCGTCCCCGGTGTCAAAGCTAGGGACCACGTCCTCCTAAGGTGCACGGTCCCCGTTAATTCCGACAAACAGTGCTGATGACTTCGTGGGCACGGGATCTTGGGGACGGGACGTTGTGCTCTCCTGCGGTGTCGTTCTTCCGGTCCGTGGTGTTGTCTCCTCGGGTACTGTGTTGGACTCGTGCAAAACGAGTCTACTCTCGTCTTGAAAGTTGAACCCTCTTCAGCAGTCGTACCCTATGTTGGTTGGTGTCACTGCTGACGTCTCCTGACATCAGTATCTCCTTTGAGACATCTCTTAAATTGTAACGTTTCATATTATTTTTTAACGGTCTGGTACGAACGAACGAACTACTGTTAAGTGAAAACGACTATATTACGAAAATTTTTATAGACGTACAGATTTGTCTGAAGATCTGGACCCCCAGTCTTGTCACCTTAGTCTGGCAGGGAGACAGAACTCTGAACCATACAAAGATGGTCAAACACACCCGAGACGCCTCCTACCCGATCCGGGCTCCCTACCACTCACCAAACCTCGTCAACCTACCCTTCCCACTCGATGCGACGAGAGTTTCCGTCCTCCACTCTGACGGGTCGTCTACTGTCACTCCTCTCTACTGTCCGTCTCACCTGTGTCGAAACTCAGACCTTTCTTCAGATGGACCCAAGTGAACCAATTTCGGAATTACGAACAGTTTTCTCCACCTAAACTCATTAGACTCCCACCGTCCCTTAGTACCCTCGTGAAAGTTCTCACTTTGCTGTGTCAGTTTCGTCGCACGTACCCTCCGTCAACACCAAAACACGAATAAATCTGACTTTCTCTTTTCCCATGAGTGTACTCACCGGCACTCACTCTAGCTCCGGTGGTCGTGCCTCTTCCCCTCACAACAAACGCATTTAGTAGAACCAATTGTAAGGATCTCGCAAGTACCGGTCGATTCTACCTAACACTTATAACAAAACGTTTATAAGAACCAAAAAGAGGTGGTAGAACAACCTCTTTCTACCAACCCCTTTGAGTTGGACTTTATAAACCCCCTCAATCACCACAAACGAGTCCAGTTGTGACCCCAGGGTAGTAAGTATGGTTCTCTTCTGAACGACCCCCAACATGCCCCTAGTGTTACCTGTGAACTCTGTCTTTTGCGTCGTGACGGTCTAAATGTCTCCGCCCACCTCAGGAGATCTACCACCAGTGTCCCTTGCCTGCACGTCACACCAGTACCCCCCGTCCTGCCCGGCATACTAGGAGGGCCACCGAACCAAAAATCATAAATAATAACCCCTACGGGACCACCGAGTCTACCATTTCTTAGACGGACGTTACGTCCTCTGGGTCCAAACTAGAGACCCAACCCGTCTAAGGGACCTCTTCCCTTACCGTTGGGTGAGGTCATAAGAACGGACCTCTTAAGGTACCTGTCTCCTCGGACCGCCCGATGTCAGGTACCCCAGCGTTTTTCACTCTGTCTTGACTCGTTGATTGTGTGTGTGTGTGTGTGTGTGTGTGTGTGTGGTGGGACACGATATGTCAACCAGGAATAATCAGTAGACCAAATATATGTCGTCACACATACAGTCAGGGTTGGAGGGTTGTATAGGGGGAGGGGGAGGGNTACAGTCGGGGTTGGAGGGTTGTACAGGGGGAGGGGGAGGGGGGGGTTATTGGTACAAACAAAGGACGTAGACACTGAGACAAAGACAAAACATTTATTCGAGTAACCATGGTAAAATCCTACCTCGAAACGACTACCAGTGCCGGGCCCGAGAGTACACTATTAGGGTCGACTGTTCCCACTTCACCAACACGATCGGAACGGGGGGTGGAGGGGTCCCGCCCGAGACAAGGGGAGCTTACATAGTGGTTCCTTTCTGCCACCGTACAGTGGAGACACCCAATTGTGGTGCTACAGGAAGAGACATGTCTCTCGGAGTCCCGGGTGTCCCTCCGGTGAGTGAGAAAGAAAAAGAAGGAAAGGTCAATGAAATCTCGTCAAGACGGACCGACATTCCTTGACAGGACTGGTCCTCCTGGTCCGAAACAATTTCTTCCATACAAGGGCTTTCCTTCGGGACTACGGGGTCTCGGAGCGTCGTGAAAATAACGGGATTCCTCTCTAAGTGAGAATGTCCGTCCTCATTTAAATAGTAGAGACTTAAGACGCGAGGAGCCCCTATGTGAACAGTAGTCGCCGACCCTCCTGACGACCAATTACTCGTGCCGGCGAAAGGAGTCTCTTGTCGTTTCACTGCCCCCTCACCCACAGTCGGTGCTCGCCCCCAGGGACGTTAAGAGGTCTCCCGAGTCCCCCAAGATGAATTCGAATAGACTGTCTCGGAACTAAGAGACTCGCCTAAATACTCCGAACCGGTTTAAGGTACTGAGAGTGGCATGAACAATTAATTCTGTTTCCTAAGGTACGTGGGGCTCAGACGGCACAGGAGTGAAAGCAGTGACGCCCCTTGCGAAGTGTTTACTCCGACAAGTGTACTCGGTGCCCTTCCCCGTAGCTGCAGTAACGAAGGAGGGAGAGCTCGCCCTCTTTCTGAAAAGAAAAGAACCACTGGTAGCGAAACAAAGGAAGGTTTACCTGTTTCCTCTTGTCCACGCCAGAGTAGATGTAAAACCAACATGTAGACCCAACTCGGTTTACACACTCTTTCGGACTGGGTGTGGGACGGACGTAAATTAATTTTGAACCGGTGACCTCCGTCCTTCGCCATCTGTGGTCGTCTATTGATTCTTTATACGTGAGAAAAGGTGGGTACCGATTCCGACAAGGGTGGACCTTTGAGAGGAACCCGGTCGGTCCTCCGTAGACGTAAAGGTGCTACAGTGACGTCAAGACACAGCAGTCCTTTGGTGCACACGGTCCCTAACGTAAAGAAATGGACTTATGGTACGGTCCACAAGAGACTGAAATCTTTACCCACCTTTTATCTCCTAAAAGTTGAGTAAACGGATTCTACACTATAAAAGTCAGACAGAAGAAGAAAAAAAAAATTCGAAAGTCATTACAAGTAAAATATTTGTCTTCAAGACTATGGTTTGAAACCCGAACGGACCCTCTTGACTGGGCGGTCTCAGGACCAAGATTATGCGACTGAAACTTACCGGAGGTGTCTCCGTGTCCTCGAAACGAACCGTAAAATTCCAGCAGGTGAGGTTCAAGAACCGTGAGGGGCGGCTCCGGGTAAGGGGTTCCCAGTGGAAGGGACGGTCCATGTCCGTCATAACGACACTAGCATCTCATCGAGAACCCAGGGTCTGTGAGTGGAGAAAAAAATTTTACATTTACGAAATTTACAATAAAATAATTACCTCATATTAACGAAATGTTACAACACAATCACAGACGGCACGTTGTTTCACTTCGTCGAAATACACATGTATGTAGGGGAGGGAGAAACCGGAAGGACGGGGTGGGGTGCTCCAGCAGTGCCTCGTGGCCCGACTCAAGGGACACAATGTGTCACCCGAGGGCGTCCGAGACAAAGTGTGCGGCACCCCGTACATACAGTCAAGGTGGAAGAGTCAAACGGGGTCAGGGGGGCGGGGCACAGGTGCACGGGTGAGAGACGTGGGTGCAGAAACAAGGACGGGACTTTTACTCAAGCAGACGTGGGAGAAAGATCTAGGGTACGACACACACGATACGAGTCAGTGAAGGTAACACAGGTTGAGAAACACTGGGACACCTGACATCGGGTGGTCAGAGGAGACAGTCACCCTAAGAGGTCCGTTCTTGTGACCTCACCCAACGGTACGGGAGGAGGTTCCCGAGAAGAATTGGGTCCCCCAGTTTGGATATAGAGGAGACAGAGGACGTAACGTCCACCTAAGAAATGGGTGACTCGGGGGACTTTTCGGGAAGATCTAAGGTATTTATACGAAATTACACAATCATACTATAAACAGAAAGAGAAAAACTGCATTGTAATGAGACATACTGTCTGAGATCCAAGTAGGTGCAGACACGTCTCCTGGGTCAAAACAAGGAAAATTACAGACACATTATGAGACGATAAGGTGTAGAAATAGGTAGTAGACGACTACCTGTAAATCCACGAAGGTCAGTGGAAGGTCCACTGGCCCGACATCGTGGAAACCAAGAAAGAAGAACAAACTAGGTCGTAAAAGAGGGTGGCAGAGGAGGAAGGACAAAGAAAGAATAAGAGGAGGAGTACCGGTAGAACGGGACACAAGGGGAGAGGTATGGAGACACCCGACTTGGCTGACACACGGCGAACTAGGACGAGGACTAGGACTCGGGACGTACCTCCGATGGACCCGTAGAGTCTCCGTCGTACCCTACCTCTCCAGTCTCGTACCTCGGGCCACGGTCCTCTGGTCTGGTCCGAACGCAGAGTGACAGGGGCTCCGGAGGTACTGACTCTGCGACACCGGTGAGAGAGGTGTAGGCATCTCTCTTATACCTCTCTCTACGGTGAGTTTCGGAGAAGGAAGAGAGTCAAAAAGAAAAAGAAATTTCTGAATAAAAAAGTAGACCTGGTAACAAATTCAGAAATAACTTAAACAATGTTATAACGAAGACAAAAGGTCAAAGCCAAAAAACTGATGTTCCGTACACCCTAGAATCAAGGAACTGGTCCCTAGCTTGGACGTGTGGGACAAAACCTTTCACTTCAGAATTGGTGACCTGACGGTCTTTTCAGGGAAGGAAAATGAAAGAGTGGGAGGGGGGTGACGGTACGTGTATTACGGGGTCCGACAGAGGAACCCTTGTAAACCGATCTTTGATTGTTAACGTATGAGACATTACTGGATATATCCTTTTCTAAGATTTTATCCCACTGATACACGTATACATAGTTTTAATGACTAAGTAAAACGACATGTGGACTTCGATTGTGTCGTAATATTAAGTTGATATGCGGTTATTTTTAATTAAAATTTTTTTGATCGTCAACCCTCGCCTTCTCCCAAGTCTATCGGGCTCCACAGGACCTTATTAGAGGTCACTGTAACTTATAAAGTACAGAAAGGGCAACCAGAGACGTCTGACACACCGACAACGTTGACTCCTACTACAGACACCGACAAAAGAGTTATAGACATCAAAAAACTTGGCCGTAGTAGTTTCTTTAAAGTGAGTTGTTTTTGCTCACGAGTCAAGTATATACGACTTTGACAAAATACTAAAAAAAAAAAGTCCTCTAACTCCAAAAGATTACAGTGTATAGTCTCGTGTAGTGCACCCGCACTGTCACCACACGTCCTAAAAACATCTACCAAGACACCCTCTCGTACGAGTCCCGCTGTCATCTAGTAAACCTGATGTTGGTCGGACGCCAGGTCAAAGACAAATGAACCCGCTCGACAAGTGAAGGACATAAGAGACGTTGGTCGAATTTATAAATGGGGGTGGAGTAACCCACTTTCAACAACGTCCGTTTTTTTACGTCTACCTCTGACCGAGACTACAAAAAATTTTCAATATAAACGTACGCATGACACTGTAAGAATGTGGTAAGGCCAATAAAACTCTGAACGCACACGCACGAGTTAGCGAAGCCAACACAGACTGAGAAACACCGCGGTACCTGGTGTTTCCTGGGACTGACCCAGGAGACAGGTACCCTAAGAGATCTGTACTTATGACCTCAACCAATGGTAAAGGATGAGGTCCCCTAGAAGGGCTGGGTAGGTCCCTAATTTAAGTGTAGAGAACGTAACCGTCGGACGTAACCGTCCGACTAAGAAATGGTGACGCGGTGGACCCTTCGGGGGTGAACTCTGGATTCCCACCTATAAAGTACTAGACACTCCCACGAGATCTTTGTCTCACGTCCCTTCTACGTTTTCTACTTGTGTATCGTCAACTCGGGTACAGACTATGGGGACCCTTTTGTCTCGGTCTCTCCCTCCGAAACCTCTACCGTCTTTGGTCTCGGAAGCACACTGTCGGTTCTTCTCGTCCCGTCCCTCTTCGGCACCAGGAGACGATCAACTACCCGTCATCTAAACCCCGGTGTTTCGGTCACGAAACCTGGGAGTCAGACTCGAAGAACGACCCTGGAGACGGGTCTACTCGTCTAAGTGTCTTTTGGACGGTGGAACCGGTGTCGTCTCGGTGTGTCCTCCATTCTGGTTACTGCGGTGCCCACGGCACGACGCCGACGACGCACCCTAGGGAGAGTCGAATGACAGTCAGTGTGGGGCAAAAGACTCTTATGACACTCCGTCCTTCTTCGACCGAGGAGGTACTGAGTCAAATGGGTCGACACACGTACGAGTCGACACAGACTGAGAAACTCTGGGGTACATGACATCGGGTACTCCGAGGAGACAGGTACCCTAAAGGGTCCGTTCTTATGCCTTCACCCTACGGTAAAGGAGGAGGTCTACGGTTCATCTCCAGTTCCGATAACTACTGAACCAAAAAGGGTGGTGACACCGGGATAATTCCCCGACCTCTTCTCTACGGTTCCCATCCTGCCGACAGTAATCCCAAACGGAGCGTCCGTCTAAAGTGATGCTAAACTTGGTGTCTTTTCTAAATCTAGGGTATCTACTGAATACTGGGGTAAGTCAAAGTCAGGGGTATAACTGCCAAAGAGGTGAGTAAGAAAAAGTAACAAAAGTGGAACCGGAGTGACCTCGAGGTGACACCGTACGACCGAAGAGAACCCCTCGAATCAACGGGACCGCACACCCTACAATCAAGACGCTGGTCCCTAACTTGGGTGTAGCGGACTCGTAATCTTCGAGTCTCTGCCGGTGATCTGGTGGTCCCTTCAGGGAGAAGAAAGTAAGGATCAAGATGATCGACAGTGGCGGGACCTCTCGAGTACACGAGGAGCGGAGACGGGGTGAGGCGTGAGGGGACGCCGAGGTCTACCGCGCACTCGGCGTCGGGGTGCGGACTCGAGTACGCCGCCGACCTGGGAGGAGGGCAGAGACCAGAGGCAGGACAGAGGAGTCGGAGCCCGGCACTTGGTAAGTGTCGAGACAGGCCCCCGACGGTTCGGTCTCGGCCACGTAGACATGGAACCGTCGTAGAAAGTCTCCATTGGGAAGGAGACAGAGTCTTGTCTCGTCGACCCGGACCAGGTGACTCCCGTCCTGACTAGAGGTGAGATGGTCCGAGATCGTATACTGGAACCGTCCAGTAAAACTGGAGAAAGTCGGGTCACAGGAGAAGACTATTTTCTCTAACTTACACTAATAAAGTTTCTGGGTAGGTCGTTGGTGTAAGACTTTTAGACACGGACCTGTAACAGCCGTTCGAACGTCAAGATTTGTACGAACTCTTACTTACCGCGACCGGGAGTTGACAGACAGAGGGATGAAGCCCCAGTCGGTTTACTCGGAAGTACAAGGAGAGACCTAGTCAAAGGCCGGGATTGAAAGAGATAGGAAACTTTGTCCCTCTAGTGTCTCGAACGTAAATTTGGACCTGAGAAAAACTCTCACTTTCCCCCGTGACCATTTTTAATTCGAACCTACTGACTTGTATTTGGGGCTGACAGGGTCCACTTAGGTCCGTAGACTACTCGGACAAAAACTTAGTCCAGGTTTTAGGGAAAGAGTAGTTTACCGAGATCCAACGGATAGTCTGAAACAAGAGTCACAAACTAAGTCGACCAGGGACAGTGGGGGGATGGAGGTCCTACTAGAGGAGAACTTTTGACCCCCGTGAAGGGACCACCAGGTGACCGATTCTGAGGTATGAGGGTCGTCTCACCTCGACCCAAACTGGGGACCAGTCCCTTGATCTAGGGTGCACGGTGTCGATTTTCTAGGACGTACGACGTCAATTCTGGGTCGTGTCGGTTTTATTTCTAAAAAAAAATTTAACGAAGGAGAAAAGTCACTACCTTTGACCGGTATTCTGTCCGAGGAACCATGGTCAGACGTAGCCCTGGTAGTAAAAGATTTAGTTTATATTTAATAGTGTCACGGAATCAGATAAGGGACCCCTGAATGAAGGTGTGGACCGTCGTCGACAAAGGTCAAACCCATACTCTGTCGTCGGGTCGTTCCTGGGAGTGACCCTGTTTTTGTAGTGTTCTACCATTGGGCGACCCAGAGGGACGGAGGGAAACCTTTTCGTTCATCCTACTAGACCCCTTTCATCGGGAACGACTAAACACGACGAGGGGGACCCGGTCCCGTGGTCTCGATCGCTTCCTCGAAGATGAACTGGACGATATTGGCTTCCCAACAGAGTCTCGGTCTGGAGGGGTGAGGTCCCTGTGACTCACTCACGGACCTTATAAGGGGTGTGACGTCGGGGGTCGCGTCAGGACGGAGTCGGTGAGACGGAGACCCGAGACCGGCCTTCGTGACATATTTCAAGTTCTAACCGAAAAACTATAGTATGGTGTACACGCACGTACGATTCAGCGAAGTCAACACAGGCTGAGAAGCACTGGGGTACCTGGGATCGGACGGTCCAAGAAGTCAGGTACCCTAAGAGGTCCGTTCTTACGGTCTCACCCCAGGAGACAGGAGGAGGTCCCCTAGAAGGTCTTGGTCCTTGACGTGGGAGCAGAGGACACAGAGGACGTAACCGTCCGTCCAAGAAATGGTGATCGCGGTAAACCCTTCGGGGAAGTATGGGGTATCTGATATCTTTTGCCATTGTTCTCGGTTCGACGGACGAGTCCTCATCTGTCTCCTCATCTAGAACTGAGAGACGAGGCGTTTGGCGTCTGGAGACCACCCCGACAGTGTGGTCGTCACTACGAGGCCGGCCAGAGGTAAACTACCCGTCTACCTGTCGGGCAGACACCGCTCCGGCTGCTATGGATCTGGAAACCTGTTTCGTCTCGTCAAACTCGGAGACGACAGACGGGCTGACCGTACACGTCCCCGGGCAGTCTCACCTCCCGTGTCAAAGCCCCACGACTCCGGGTCCGGTTCTTTTGGGTGTCTCGACTAAGGGTCCCTTCCGAGGTGACTGGTCTCCGTACGCTCGAAGGACTCGTAAAAGTAGCCGAGGGTTCATAAGTACGACGGGGGTTTCCGTGTCCGTTAGGGTCTGTCTGTACCTCCCTTCTTCCGGTTCAGGAGGAGGGGGTGGAGAGGAGTGGTGACACCAGACCGGGTTACCCCGACAAAGAGACAGAGTACTACAAGATCCTTGAGTCTGTGTGTTCGGAAAGAACTTTAAACTTCGGGGGATCACTCACTGTACCGGACTGGGAAGGTAAAGGGTTCAAATGTTTTATGGTTCAAATGTTTTATGTTCAAGAAGGACCTTTACCCGGAAAAAAGGGTGCACCACCTTACGATTGTCCGGTCCTAACATCTTTGACAACTCTCAAAAGTTGTCTTTTTACTACTGACATGAAATCGTGCCCTGACCGTCTCGGAACTCCTCTTTCCCTCAAAAGGTGTACTCACGAGGTGACTAAGTGGAGGGGAGTTTCCGAATCTTTGTGGGGTCGTTCGACCAATAGAACACAAGAAGGTTAACACTAACAGAGTCACTGTGAAAGACGAACCGAAGAGGGTGTCGAGCGGAGTCGGCCGGACAAGGGAGGCACACCGACCGGCTCCCTCGTCGCAGGCCCAACCCCTTACCGAGTGACGGGAAGCTCCCCGGAAGACAGACGGAGACACGACACCTCCTCCGGAGGTGAGGACGTCGCGAGTGGTGCCGTCGGGGTCGCAGTCCGTCCCCGAAACGTCCCCTGGCAGGGGCCGAGTGTCCGCCGACCGTCGCCGTCAACCTCGGACAGTTCACCCGCTCCACCCCAAAAAGGGAGAAAGGAAGTAAGATTGACGAGAAAGAAGGAAAAGATTTGCACATCCACCGTCGACCAGATTCGTGCTTTGGGTCGTCGGTTTCCACTACCGGTCACGGAGGGAGACTCACGTGCCCTTTTCACCCTGCAGGAGGAAAGGAAGTCACCGGGAAAAGGATGGACTCCTGGGGCCGCACCGGGGAACGGAAACTTTCACAGGACCCGGGGTCCCGTCCTTTGTTCTCGTTTGTAGGACACACACGTGGTGTGTACGGACGTCGGGGGCGAATTCGTAGACCCCGGTCAGTTCCCGAGTCCGGAGGGTGTGTCTTTCCTCTCAAGGATAGACCCCGAACTGAGGTAAAAGGTCCGGGTCAGGTCGTACTTCTCCCAGTCAGGCACGACGTTTGAGGTACTCGGCTCTAGTAATTCCCACCACGCCAGACGTCACCACTTTGGGGTAGGAAAAGAGATTACAAAAGGACGATGGAAGAGACGAGGAAAGTTCAGTCTCGGTTTGTCTTTCTTCGTTCGCACACCGACTTTTAGAAGATTCCGTCGACAAGACGGTACAGGTAACTCCTGGGTAGCACCCGGTTCACTACCAAAAGATCATGGACCGAACAAACTTCTTACATAAAGTCCGAAAATTTATATATAAATTATTCCCTTTTCTCGATGTCCACTGTATCTTTAGTTGAAAGTCTACATCACAAGGTCGGTATTTACTAAAAGGAGTAAGGATATGGAAATACGGTACTTCCGGGATCTTACGGAGGAAGGGAAGTAAGGATCAAGAGAGGGGTGTTCCAGTTCAAGTACGGTTCCGAGACGTCCCGTAGAGTTTGGTTACCGGGGTTTAGAGTCCACGCAAATAGAGAGGATCACTTTAAAATTAAAACCTTTATTTAGAAGCCACGGATCCTAATTGAAAAATTGAGTTCCTTTATTTACAGGTCATCTTAAACGTCCGAGGGACTATCCAGTTGTCTTCCCAATAAAACAACCGACAGACGTGTATGGACGGTGTTGGGGAGAAGTCTTTGTAGATACTCACCGATAATGCACGATCCGGGACCCCCACAATATTAGTTATCCTGGACCGGGAGTGGGAGTCGAGGGACTGATAATCTACTCTGAGGGGTTATTCGTTCGTGTAACATCACCCGATACACCATGTTCCCTCCTTTAACCCCCACAATTGTTTCGTAAGTCGACCCCACGGGTTGTGTCGTATCCAATCTCTTCTGAACGGTCTCCTCCACCGTAAACACACTTCAAAGACGCCCTTTAACTTAAATTGGTCGACACACCCGAGGTGACACGAGTGACCACCCCAGTCACACTCCTCGACACGAGACACGAAAGGTAAATATCTCACAAAGTCCACGTGGCTACACACAGGACTCTCGACCGACGACGTCATCCCCTGGGTCGGTCGACGGTGAAGTCCCCTCTCCAGAGGTCTTCGAAGACAGGAACAACCGGTACGTGGAAAGGGGGTACACGAGAAACACGGACGAGTCAGCACAGGCTGAGAGACGCTGGGGTACCTGATATCGGGCGGTCCGAGGAGACAGGTATCCCAAAGGGTCCGTTCTTATGACGTCACCCAACAGTAAAGAAGGAGGTCCCCTAGAAGGACTGGGTCCCTAGTTTGGACGTAGAGGACGTAACCGTCCGTCTAAGAAATGGGGACTCGATGGGCCACACGAGATCGTTAGGACTTTAATGTCGTAAGTCGTAAGGAAGCAAACCAAGCCTTCCAATTACAGTCTGAGTCCACAGAGACTCTCCCTAACATCGTCTTCGGTAGTAGGTGGAGGAGGTGTTTCGAGGGGACAGGCCCCTTTGCCTGACTGCCGAAAGACCCAGGTTTGCGACAGTACACTTTTGACGCGTGCACGGACTAAGGGATTCTCCTCGCATACCGACGTACCTACTTACCTCGCTGTCCACTCTGTAATGTGGACGAGACGGGAACTGCGAGAAAACAGCTCGCAGATTTAGTTATAGATTCGCCTTTCGGTCGACCTCTCGTCTTTTCGGCACAAGGCTTGCCGTGACGTGAAGGGGCTCACGTCTCTCGCAGTAACACCCCCGTGAGGGCGAAGGCGGTCGGCCGGGCTCAGTACGCCTCCCTCGAGGATGGGCTTGTGAGAGGGGAGGTGTAGGAGACACGTGCCGAGATCCCCTGTCGAAAGTAAAGTCTGAAAAGATCTTCTGCTCTTTCTCCCTCTCCTTTAGTGACCTCTGCTCCTCTGATCTGTTTAGACGACTTTCGGCAGACATCCTTTTACTTTCGTTTTCCCCCGGGATCCCTTGACTTTACTCACCCTCCTCTTTTGTCCCGGACCGGGGTCTCAACAGTAAAACGGTAAATTTATTTCTCTAGTTCTACGACTTCACACGTCCTCTTAAGAGCTCACTGAATGGGTCTTACACCTCTTTAAAGTAGTCCCTTGAAATCCCGACACTCAGGTCCGAACAACAACAAATCATTGATTCAACTCAGAATGAGAAAACTCTGGGGTACCTGACATCGGGCGGTCCGAGGAGACAGGTACCCTAAGAGGTCCGTTCTTATGACCTCACTTAACGGTAAAGGAAGAGGTTCCCTAGAAGGGTTGGGTCCCTGGTTTGGGTACAGAGGGCGTAACTGTCCGCCTAAGAAATGGTGACTCGGTGGACCCTTCGGGACTCAGCTCCGATGATCTGTAATTGTCCCAACAGTTCACCGAAAGGGTCGTGTGTCACTTCCGTTGTAAACATAAGTCCAATATACCCCCGAGTACTACCTACCTCGACTACCTCCCCCTCTCGACCCGAGAGTACGAGTCCGTCGAAGGGACGGACGTTGGCTTCTGTGAACACGAGACTAACTTTTGGCCTTTACAATACTCTGAACTTCTAAAGACGAGGGACCTGGACATGTTGAGAAGGAGAAAGGGAATGATTTACAACACACGAGTCAGTGAGTCAGCACAGACTAAGAAACACTAGGGTACCTGACATCGGACGATCCGAGGAGACAGGTACCCTAAGAGTTCCGGTCTTGTGACTTCGCCAAATGACAAAGGAGGAGGTCCCCTAGAAAGACTGGGTCCCTAACTTCGACCCAGAGAACACAGAGGACGTAACCGTCCGTCTAAGAAATGGTGACTCGGTGAACCCTCCAGGATGATTTTAAAATCGACCAGAGAAAACCCAATGGAAATGTAAGTTTTCAGATGACTTTGTGTGTGTGTGCCGTACCAATAGTTCAAACTCTCTCCTTTTTTTCTTTTTCTAATCAATCGAGCTGAGGGAAGGTGAGGATCCTGGGCCGTTCTACGGACCGTGTGTCAGTCGAGAGTTCTCCATTCTTTCCCCTCCTCTCTCCCTCTTTCGTCCCTCTTTGAATGAGCACCTTATTCACGGTCCTTTTGCCGGTCGTACTTCCATGGTCAGTGGACTGATGATGAAGAGTCCACAGAGGACCACCTTATAAAAGGGAAACCCCTTTTAGAAAGGTAGAATTAGAGAAGATCCTGACACTTTTCTTGTTCTACCCCTAATCTGTTGAACTACACAAGAACTTTGAAAACAGACTACCCTTCCCGTCGATCCTTGTTAGATAGCCATTAACAAACTAATCATATATTATAAAACCTTCATGAAAGTGTCTTTTATATTGTAATTTACAATCCTAATTCTGGCTAATATATTTACTCTATTTGGATGATAATTTTCACTTTCCGAGAGTCTGCCTCACTTTTTGTTTTGGGTCAACGTACTGCATATGTCTTTACGTCTGGGGACGAAGGTCCTTCTACTTTTTCCCTTTTAAGAATAAGGATAAGAAAGACGATTCAAGTCACTTTTATTACCTGCACTACATGTTTTTGTTGGTATCCTTTTGAGACTTTTGTCTGGAGTCCTGGTCAACTGAGTGACCATTTCTTAGACGGACGTTACGTCCTCTGGGCCCAACCCTTCTAGGGGACCTCTTTCCCTTACTGATGGATGAGGTCATAAGAACTTGTCTTTTCCGTCCGTTTTATAATTCGTATCTGAATGGTATACTAGGTCTTTAAAGTGAAAACCCGTTTCTCAACTTTTATCACCGTACTTACCCATAACCGTGTGGGTACAAGTATCGTCGTGATTAATATCGTTGATTTTACACCTTCGTCGGGGCCACAGGTGCCTACCTACTTGCCTGTTCATTTTTTACACCACATATGTACGTTGTCTTACAATAAGTTGGAATTTTTCCCTTCCTTTAAGGTTGTGTCCGATGTTGTACCTCCTTGGGGTTGATATATGTAATACGATCCTGTCTTTACCATACCTGGATTGTCTTCGTCTTCTATAATTCTTCTCTACCGTTCTTATGTGTCTTCTTGACATGTTTTTCCTAGAAGTGCTGGGCCTATTAGTGCTACCACACTAGTGAGGAGATCTCGGTCTGTAGGACCTTACACTTCAGTTCACCCGGAATCTTTCATAATGATGCTTGTTTCGATCACCTCCACTACCTTAAGGTCAACTCGAGAAAGTTTAGGACTTTCTCCTACGACACTTTCACGACGTGAGTTATACGGTCGTTTAAACCTTTTGAGTCGGCACCGGTGTCCTGACCTTTTCCAGTCAAAAGTAAGGTTAGAGTTTCCTTCCGTTACGGTTTCTTACGAGTTTGATGGCGTGTTAACGTGAGTAGAGTGTACGATCATTTCATTACGAGTTTTAAGAGGTTCGGTCCGAAGTCGTTATGCACTTGGTACTTGAAGGACTACAAGTTCGACCAAAATCTTTTCCGTCTCCTTGGTCTCTAGTTTAACGGTTGTAGGTGACCGAGTACCTTTTTCGACACACCTAGTGTTATTTGACACCTTTTAAGACTTTCTCTACCCTTATGGTCTGGTGGATTGGACGGAGAACTCTTTAGACATACGTCCGGTTCTTCGTTGTCAATCTTGACCTGTACCTTGTTGTCTGACCAAGGTTTATCCTTTTCCTCATGCAGTTCCGACATATAACAGTGGGACGAATAGATTGAATATACGTCTCTTGTAGTACTCTTTGCGACCTGACCTTCTTTGTGTTCGACCTTAGTTCTAACGGTCCTCTTTATAGTTATTGGAGTCTATACGTCTACTGTGGCGGGAATACCGTCTTTCACTTCTCCTTGATTTTTCGGAGAACTTCTTTCATTTTCTCCTCTCACTTTTTCAACTGAATTTCGAGTTGTAAGTCTTTTGCTTCTAGTACCGTAGACCAGGGTAGTGAGGTACCCTTTATCTACCCCTTTGTCACCTTTGTCACAGTCTGAAATAAAACCCCCCGAGGTTTTAGTGACGTCTACCACTGACGTCGGTACTTTAATTTTCTGGGAATGAGGAACCTTCTTTTCAATACTCGTTGGATCTGTCGTACAAGTTTTCGTCTCTGTAATGAAACGACTGATTCCAGGCGGATCAGTTCCGATACCAAAAAGGACACCAGTACCTACCTACACTCTCAACCTGACACTTCTTCCGACTCACGGCTTCTTGACTACGCAAACTTGACACCACAACCTCTTCTGAGAACTCCCAGGGAACCTGACGTTCCTCTAGGTTGGTCAGGTAAGACTCCCTCTAGTTGGGCCCCTAAAGAAACCTTCCTTACTACGATTTCGACTTTGAGGTCAGGAAACCGGTGGAGTACGCTTCTCAACTGAGTAACCTTTTCTGAAACTACGACCCTCCCTAACCCCCGTCCTCCTCTTCCCCTGCTGGCTCCTACTCTACGGACCTACCGTAGTGACTGAGCTACCTGCACCCAGACTCACTTGAGGCCCTCAACCACTACCTGTCCCTCCGGACCGCACGACACTAAGTACCCCAACGTCTCTCAACCTGTGTTGACTCACTGACTTGACTTGACTTGACTTCACTTTTTCAGTCTGTGTTTTATTGTATATGACACACTTAGGTAAATATACTCCATGGATCTCATCAATTTACGTAACTCTGTCTGTTATCTTATCAGGGAAAGGTTCCTGGTACCTTTTACCTCTTACTCCTCAATAATAAATTACCCATGTCTTAAAGTCAAGACGTTCTACTTTTTTTAAGATCTCTACGTACCACCACTACCAACGTTTCGGTTATTGTCTACTCCTTGGTCCTTACCCTCCTTCAACCCTAGTCAAGACCCAATTTTATTTAGTCTTCCTTCCTGGACCGACTTTCGAGAAGGTGTTCAACGGTTTGACAGATGTATTTCATGTCAGTCGGGAGGTATGGGTGTCTAAGGCGTAGGTTCCTAAGTTGGGTGACGTCTAGTTTTTATAAACTTTTTTTAAGGTCCTTAAAGGTTTTTCATTTTGAACCTAAACGACGTGTGGTCGTTGATAAATGTCGTAAATGTAACATAAATGTTGATAAATGTATCGTAAACGGAACATAATCCATAATATTCAGTAGAACCTCTTCCGTGACCGTTGGGTGAGGTCATGAGAACGGACCTTTGAGGGTACCTGCCTCCCCGGACCACCCGACGTCAGGTACCCCAGCGATTCTCAGCCTGTGCTGACTCACTGAAGGAAAAGTGAAAAGTGAAAGTACGTAACCTCTTCCTTTACCGTTGGGTGAGGTCGCAAGAACGGATCTCTTAGGGTCCCTGCCGCCTCGGACCACCCGACGGTAGGTACCCCAGCGTGTCTCCGCCTGTGCCGACTTCGCTGAATCGTCGTCCTCCATAATATTCAGTAGATCTCTGCTAAATTTGATACCGCCTCTTATATACTTTATGATACGTTAAAATATATTTCCTGAACTCGTAGACACCTAAACCATAGGTGACTTTCTTATCCACCGTGAGCACCATTTCTTGGGCGGACGGTCACGTCTCGGATTCTCTACGTCCGAAGTAGGGACCCAGCCCTCCCAGGGGACCTCCTCCTGGACCGTTGGGTGAGATCATAAGACACCCGATGTCAGGTATCCGAACGTTTCTCAGCCTGTACTGACTCGTGCGTGTGTGCCTCCAAACGACGACTTCCGATAGGAGGTCCTACCTCCCGACAGCCCATACTAAGACTCAGTCAGACATACTTCCACACATTCCTCGGGGTCTCCCTTATCGAAGTAGAGATGGACGTTTCGACACCAAAGACTTAAAAGGATGAAGGGGACCTGTACAATACCTGTCACGTGACGTTGCGATGTTTCATCATCTCTCACCCAAACGGTCTCAAACCGTCAGTGTCTTCTCGAACCTAAGACGTCGGTATATCTTCTGAGGGGTTCATGGTCAGATGGGAATCTCAACTCTCCGTCGTCTTGAGGTCAGAGGGGAAACTGGTATGTGTACGTCGTTCGACTTTTTTTTTTTTTTCTATAGAGTTCCAATGGAAGAGATCTCGAAAGGTAAGACAGAGGAAAAGACCGAACGACTCAAAGACAAAGGACACCTACCTAAAAGACGTGAAAAGTGAAGGGTCGTAGAAGTTTTCGTTTTTATCTCGATACAGATCCGAAGAGGCACGTACATACGAGTCAGCACAGGCTGAGAAAGACTGGGGTACCTGACATCGGACGATCCGAGGAGACAAGTACTTTAAAAGGTCTATCCTTATGACCTCACCCAACGGTAAAGGAGGAGGTCCCAAGGGGTGGGTCCCAAGTTTGGGTAGAGAACACAGAGGATTACTCCGTCTTTTGTCTTGTACGAAACCCAGACCGGCCGACAGGTAGGGACAGAGGACGTGGGAGACGGGAACTAGACGATACTGTGGGAGTGAAAAGATTTGATCCAGGAGACGGGTTTCACCGCCACCTGTCTCTCCGTAGAGCCAAGAAGTCAGACGTTTCTGAGTCTTTCTTTTCTAGTGGAAGTAGGAATGGAGAAGAGAGGATCTCGTGGTCGAGATGGTCTTACTAGGTCGACGGTGACAGACAGTGGAAAAAGTTCTTCTCTCCGAAAATTCTGTGTTCTTTGTAGACCGTCTAACCTAGAAGAAAAATTTTTTAATTGTAGAAGTCCGTCGAATCTTCCTTTTCTCTGCAACTAGACTTCTTGAAGGAACCGACGAGTTCTTTTTCTGTAATTACAACTAATGGGGGAGAGGTCGGAAAAAGGTCACATTATATTTATTCTGAAGGAGTGGACACCTTCGACTACTCGAGTGTGGCCTCGTCTACCGTACCTCCTCTGTCCCGTCCGCTTGATATGTTTAAGCTCGACCCGTAACAAGGTCAGACCAGGTTAACAATTAGTGAAAAGATACCGTTTTTTTACAGGAATCTTTAACGTTACGATTATAAAAAACGATTCCGACCGTCTTTAAGGAATTTGATTCTCTCACACGGTGACGGGTAGTTAAAATGCTCCGTCATACGTCTAGGGTTCACCGATTTCAGACTCCGTCTTCCGTCTCGTGATGTAGTGTAACTCTATTGATCCAACAACGACCCCCTTTCACAAGACTTTAGTACGACCATAATGGCACTTAATTATTCGAAACAAGTAGAAGAGACTGTGACCTTCAGGTTGAATCAGGAAAACGAAGTAAAGAAACGAATAATACGTAGAGTCCGGTACCTATGTCCGACGGATGAACCGTATTTAACGTCTGTCAGAGGGAAGAAAGACAGTAACCGGGTTATCCACATACGAGAACCCTTGGTTCCCAGAGTCAAGATGTTTACGTGTGTGATTTGGGACTATGACCCGATCCCGACGTCTGTAAGGTTCTACGTACTCGGTGTTACGGACGGAAGGAATAGTGTGACACTAGTCCCTCTTTCAGTTTACCCGTTTATTAATGTGGTTGTCGTCTTATACTTTATCCCTTTTTGTGTCACGATGCTCCTGGGACCTTCCCTTTCCCATTGAAAGTAACCCTCCTTTAGTCCCTTCCCAGGAACCTGTTTTAAAACTATATCCTTTGTGAATGTCTTATATCGGAAAAGTCGAATCTCAGACGGTATTGTTTCTCCTCCACCATATATGTATCTTCTACTATATAAATTTAATGATATGTCGTTTTACCAGAGTAAATCCACATACATTGAGATACTTAAATTTGACACCAGGACTTATTCTGAGAACTCTCAGGGAATCTGGTGTTCTTCTAGTTTGGTCAGTTAGGATTTAATCCTTTTGTTGGGACGTATAAGTAACCTTCCTAACAATGACTTCGAGGTTATGAAACCGGTGGACTATGCTTCTCGACTGAGTTACCTTTTCTGGTACTACGACCCTTTCTAATTTCCGTCTTCTTTTTCCCCACCGTCTCCTACTCTATAAATCTATCGTAGTCACCAAGTTACCTGTACTTAAACTCGTTTGAGGTCCTCTATCACCTTCTGTCTCCTCGGACCGTCCGATGACAGGTATCCCAGTGTTTCTCATCCTGTATTGAATCGTCGACTTGTTATTGTTGTATCTTAGCATATTCGTGGTAGTGTTGGATCTATATCTTGTTAAATTGGTAGGACTTTATTAGGAAATACTATACCGAAATATTAGTGAGAGAAGGAGAAGACTATTTGGGACCGTTGGTTATTAGATAACAGGTCGTGATATCAACACAGTAACACTCCTACAGTATCTTTACCGTAGCATGTTATACATTGGAAACTATGACTGAAGGAAGTGAGACATAAACTCAAAGTCGATTCAGTAAGGTACGTAGATGTCGATATGGAAAAGTAACGACTCGTCAAAAGGTAACATACCTATATGGTGTCAAACAAATTAGTAAGTGGGCCCCTTACTGACTTAACAAGAGTCAAAGACTACTAATACTCATCTCTACTATATATATATATATATATACATGTCCAATAATATAATGTATTTGTTCATAATGTATCTAATATAATGTATTTGTTCATAAGAGATCTCAGTTAAAGAGTCAGAGTCGTTGTAACTGTAAAACCCAGTCATGAAGAAACAACTCCCACGACAGGACATTAAACATCTCACAACTTGTCACAGGGACCGTAGATCAATGATAATTATCTAAGGTCAGAAGTCAATAACGGTTTACAGAGGACCCCTGTTTTAAGTAGGTGTCAACTCTTGGTGACGAGATCCCATTTACGAATCCTCACCTAAATGACTCAGTATGCATTCACATGTAAATTAAAACACTCTTCGTAATGTAAGGGTTGCATCTCTCTATGTTAACGAGTCATAGAAGTGGTTGTGAACAATAACAGTCATAAAAAAAAAACCGGTAAGGTTATCCCCACATCCTTATAGAGTAGACCAAAATTAAACGTAAAGGATTACTACAACTTTTAGAAAATTACTCGGAAGAACAGTAGACACACAGGAGAAAGTACTTCAGAGAAGTTTAGAACACGGGTGAAATTTTAGTCTATTAAAAAGGGTGACAACTCAAAACTCTCAAGAAATAATCAAGACCTATGTTCAAGAAAGAACGTACACACTAAACGTTTACAAAAGGGGTCAACCACCGTACAGAAAATTAAGAGAATTTCACAAAACGTTAAAAAAATAAAACTGTTTCAAATAGTTAAAAAGATATCTAATACGAAAAACACAGAATAGATTCTCATAAACGAATCCCGAAGGGACCACCGACTTACCACTCCTTAGTCAGACGGTCACGTCCTCTGTGCCCAGATTAAGGACAGGTCCTTCGAGGGTGCACGGTACCTCGTCGACTCGGACACATGGTATTGACGACTCAGACACGAGATCTCGGGCCCCCGACGTTGATGTCTCGGGTGCACGGTGCCGACGTCTTCGAGATCTCGGGCACGAGGGGTTGTTCTCTTCGGTGAAGTCACTCTTCGGGTACGCGGTGTTGATCTCTCTTCGGTCACTTCCGGGTTGTGTCGGTCTTTATTTATTCATTTATTTGTAAAAAAATGGAACTTTTTTTTTAAAAAAAAAAAATTCTTCGAAGGAAATTCCCTCCTCGATAATTCCCATATACATATGGATACCGACTAAGTACAACTCCAAACTGTCTTTTGTTGTTTTAAGACATTTGGTTAATAGGAAGGTATTTTTTATTTAATTAAAAATTTTTTCCTATTAACGAATCGGCGTCCAGAACTTCCAAAAGAGGGGTATAGAAAAAGATCTTCAAAATCTGAAGAAGATTAGTGTAAATCTAGACACTAAGGAAAACTTGGTTAAACACATATTCCACACTCCGAATCCAGTTCTACATAGATAGAAAACTGATAACGAGAGGTCAACAAAAGTGTAGTAAACAACTTTCCTGATAGAATGGACGTAACTTAGGGAAAATGTAGAAATAGTTTTAGTGAGTGTGTGTAAACGTGTCTAGACAAGAACCGAGAGAGACAAAAGGAAAACAGGGCAACCGGAGACACAGATAGAGACCTGTTTCGGTACGATAGAACTTATAAGATTGAAATATCATTCAGAATTTTAGTTTGTCTTATTAAAGAAATCGAAATAAAAAGAAAACGTTAACAAAATCAGTAAGATCAAAGAAACGAAAAGGTATATTTAAAATCTTAAACGAAATAAGACAGTTGTTTTTTTCAAACGATACTAAAAATGACCTCAATATATTTTCGATACCTAGTGAAACCCCTCTTGACCGTTTACATGAAACAACTGTAGCGGTTAAATGAAATACTCAAGAAGGAACTAAAGAAAGTATTCATAAAATTAAAAATCGTATTTCTATTACATGTATAAAAACATTTAAATATGGACTTATAAAGTAAGACCCCCGTCAATGATATTTTCCAACCTGGTATTTCTTCCGACTCACGGTTTCTTTACTATGAAAGTTTAACACCACACCTCTTCTGAGAACTCTCAAGGAACCTGTTGTTCCTCTAGTTTGGTCAATCTTGATTTCCTTTGGTTGGGACTTATAAGTAACCTTCCTGACTACGACTCCGACTTCGAGGTTATGAAACCGGTGGACTACACTTCTCGGTTAAGTGACCTTTTGTCAGACTACGACCCTTTCTAACTTCCGTTCTCCTCTTCTCCCATCGTCCTGTACTCTACCAATTTATTGTAGTGACTGAGTTATCTGTGCTCAAACTCATTTCAGACCCTCTACCACTTCCTGTCACCTTGGACCGCACGACGTCAGGTATCTCAGGGCTTCTCAACCCGTGTTGAATCGTTGACTTGTTACTGATATTTCCTATATAACATAATTTATAACCGAAGATTGACATGTAACGATCATAGATCTTCATGTTAACTTTACAACATACAGTTGGAACTCAGAATACTGAAACGACTCGAGTGATAATTAAGATCTCTAAACCCCCAAAAACCATCTTGAGAAGACAAAAAAACATACATTTGTTTATACAACAGACACTTATGTCTGTCAGAATAAAAAGTGAAAGAGAATATACAATTTAATCAAAGGATTGACGACACTGTTTACTGTTGTTTGAACCACCTAATGTCGTCTTTACATAAGAGAACAGCAAGACCTCCGACACTCAAACGTGAGTCGTAGGGACCCGGTTTAGTTCCACAGCCGTCCTAACGTGACGGAAAACTCCGAGGTCTCTTAAGCAAAGAGTGCAGAAGTCGAAGACCACCGACGACCGACGACCGTAAAGAACTGGGCACCGGTAAGTGAGACCAAAGACCGAGACGTCAATGTGACGAAGGAGGATAAAACAAAGCCCCCGAGGGGTCCACCGCGGTCGCCACTTCTGGAGTGGACGGTTACGTCCTCTGTCTCTCTTTCTCTACGCGGTAACTAGGGACCCAGCCCTTCCAGGGGACCACTTCCCGTACCGTCGGGTGAGGTCATAAGGACGGTCCTCTTAAGGTACCTGTCTCCTCGGCCCACCGGAAGTCAGATGTCCCAGCGTTTCTCACACTTCACTGAATCGTACGAGTGTAAGACAGAAACCTGGGAGAAGGACGGAGAGAAAACAAACAAAAACAAATATAAAAGAACCGACACGATGTACCGTACACCCTACAATCAAGAAGTTGGTTTTTAACTTGGACACGGGGGACGTAACGTGTGTCTCAGAATTGATGACTGACGGTCCCTTCATAGAGACGGAGGGAAAATATTTCTATGTACACTAACATAAATCCTGGGTGGTCAATTATGTCTTAATAGAGAAGTAAAATACTTAGAACTGAACTAGTGTGTATGTTTCTGAGAAAAAGGAATATTTCATTACAAACGTCTAAGATCCTTAATCCTGGACCATAGGAATTTACCGTAGTGAGTCGGATGTTATGTGTAGGAGAAAACCCAATAAACTCGTAAGAAGTCCCAAAACTCGATGGATATAAAGATACATGTCACCAAAAAAAAAAAGGAAAAGTACCTACGGAATCCCTAATATATTATCGATAATTTGACAAATGTCAGATGAATTTTATTTATAAACCGGAGAAGTCCACCTTATTCCTTCGGAATGGTAGTATCTCAAAGAAAGTGGGAGAGGGAAGACACATAGTATTCGTAGAATATTCATTAGATGCATGTATCCTTTAGTGTAGTCTGTTATAATATCCAAAACGAAAGTCAGTAATGTGTGTAAAATTTTCTTAAGTTCTCTTTTTATCAGACTATATATGGTAAAGACAACGAGAAGGAGGTAAGGACTATAACGTTCAAAGGAATGACAAAAGAAGACTGACTCTTTGATAAAAAAAAACAAAATAAAACAGAATAACAAAAAATAATCAATTAAAAACGACGTATATCAACAAGACTAACTCCTTGAGAATTATTAAGAAAATCTCGTCAGACGACTATTGTTTACGATGACCACAAAGAAGTAAACTTTTATAGAAATAGACTAAAGGTCAGGACTTCCTATAAAAATAAGTGAGGACCCTACATGGACGATAAAATTCATGAATTTTTCTTACAACGTTGTGAAGAAAGATCGGAGGTTCCAAAGACTATTCTTTAGGTCAATAATTTTAATAAAAAGAGGATCTCCATTACATAATAAAAAAAGAGGTCGACGAAAGTTCCAAAAAAAAAAAAACCGAAACAAAAGTAAAGTTCTACAAACTAAAACAACATAGACCCGTACCTAAAGAACCACAAATAAGAAACTTCAAGTGATTTGAAGACTTTGGACGTGTAAACATCTCAAGGGGCGGGGGCGTTACACTACTGAAAAAGTCGGTAAATTAGAAGTTCATAAAAAGGTGAGGACATGGGAAGGAAAGGGGAAGACCTTACTACAATTCCTATCCAGAAATTAGTATCCGGGTGTCCAGGGCCTCTGAGAGAACAAAAGTCAGATAAAAGAGAGAGACGACAAGTTCATCTCATTAACGGTAACGAGGTGGTCGGTCGAGTGATTGAGAATGGAGACAAAGGGGGTAGGATTACGACAACTAAAAAGAGAACTAGTAACATTAAAAATCAAGATTTTAAAGGTAAGAGAAAACATAGAAAATAAAGACGTGACTTTGGATAGTGAAACGGAAAACAAAGTTCTACCAAACACTAGTGAACAATTTCTTAAAAAAAATGTAAAAATTTTTAATTAAAAATAACCTCACATCAGCAAAGTGTTACACAATCAAAGATGACATGTCATTTCACTTAGTCGATGTGCATATGTATGTAGGGAGGAAAAATAAAAACCTAAAGGATGGGTACATCCAGTGGGTCTCGTGACTCATCATAATGGACACGATATGTCATCCAAGAATAATCAATAGATAAAATATACATCATAGTTATCATATATATATATATATATATATATACACAGTTAGAGGCAGAGTCATATATCACACTATCTATACGGTTAGTTGTATATATGTACAGTTATCATATATATACATATACAGTTATCATATACATATACAGTCGTATATATGTGTACAGTTATCATATATACGTACAGTTATCATATATATGTACAGTCGTATATATGTATACAGTTATCTTATATATGTAACAGTTATCATATATATATAGTTAGAGTTATAGATCATATATATATACAGTTAGTTGTATATATACAGTTAGAGTTATCATATATATGTACAGTTATCATATATATGTACAGTTATCATATATATATAGTTAGAGTTATATATCATATATATATACAGTTAGTTGTATTTATACAGTTAGAGTTATCATATATATATACAGTTATCATATATATGTACAGTTGGAGTCAGGGGGGGAACCACAGGTGCACGAACAAGAGATGTAGGCCCAGAGATAAAGACGAAACGTCTACTCTAGTAGAGATGGTAAAAAAGATCCGAAGGGACCACTGAGTCTGTCATTTTTCAGATGGACGTCACATCCTCTGTACCCAAACTAGGGACCCAGTCCTTCTAGGGGACCTCTTCCCGTACCGATGGGTGAGGTTATAAGAACGGACCTCTTAAGGTACCTGTCTCCTCGGACCGCCCGATGTCAGGTGCTCCCACGTTGCTCAACCCGCACTGACTCTTTGATTGTGAAAATGAAAGGTAAAAAGATCTAAAGTGTATAGACGTAATTATATGTAATAAACAAGAAGAGAAAGACTGGTTGAAATGAGACACGATAGTTTCCACAAAATTTCGAAAACGGTTTATTAAGGTTGTAGGTACGGTAAAAAGTGACCTTACACAATTAACAGAAAAAGATGTATCTAATATAAAGGGAACGGGAAGTACACGACTTGAAATTTTTTAATGAAAGGCCTGCAGAAACAAAAACACGGTGTGTCGGACACCCTAGAATCAAGGGATCGGACCCTAGTTTGGGGTCCGGACTCACCACTCTCACGTCTCGGGATTTGAGACCCGGTGGTCCCCTAGGGGCAAAGGGCCCGTAAAACTCACAGTACAATACTCACTCTCACGTCTCAGGATTTGTGACCCGGTGGTCCCTTGGGGGAAAGGACCCGTAAAACTTATAGTACAATACTCTGAGAAAGATCTTGGGGTGACTTCTTACAATCATAAAAGCACAGTCGGCACTCATACAGACCAAACCTCCGACACAAGTCGAGTGGAAAGCGAGTGACACCAAAGTCACAGTGAAACCAGAAGTTTCGGAAACGTCAAGACAAGACAAGACAGGGTGTATGCATGGTGTGTCACCGGTCAGCCTGTGGACCTAGAGCAAATAAACGATCAAGTCACCAGTCTCACAAAACCCACGACTACTCGTAATCTAGGCACATACGTGTGGACCCCAACTCGGGTCTTCAAGTATTCGTACAAAGACCCCGAGGGAGAGGTACTGGAGGCACCATGAGAGACGAAGGAGTCCCGAGGCAAAAGGTAGGAACCAGACGACGTATACTGAGGTTCCTGTTCGTCGAACCCCTGATCCTTTTTTTTAATTTGAGTGGTCGACAAAGCACCATGAGATTTAAGACCAGAAGAAGGGGTCAGACGGAGGATACTCAAAAGTCGAGGAGTCTAGCGAAGAGGTAGAAAGACAGGTCCTCGACACCGATGTAAGTCCTAATAACCCTCCCGACTTACTCTACGCACATGTTACGGAACGTCACGGACCCTGTATCATCTACGAATTATTTATGACCAATAATGCCAAGAAGCCTGTCTCTAAAGGTTCCCCGTGTACATGAATTCTCATTCTTCTTGTCATTTTATAATAAGACTGTCGTGTCATCCATGTGCTCCCTTCCACATTAAACTCTATGTACGTTTCTTTGGTTCTCGACAAATCTCTCCCGTGGGACTCCTGGCATTCAGATTCCTGTGATATACTTACCCCTCACCCTACTACTCCCTTACGAACAGGTCCCTGTTTATGTTTCCCATCGAAAATTATTTACAGTCGTACGAGTTTAGGGTCATATTGCACTCCGAACTGTTTACGAGACTACTTCTACAGTTTCCGAGAAAAATCGATGTGAGTCTCAAACTCCTTTGTCTACTGACCACACCCCTTCTTTCGAAACTACAAGTATTTACGTTTCTCTTTCGTCAGGATGGACAGAGGGTTTAAGGGCTGAAGAGAGATTTAGCCCTTCCTGCGTCAATACTCAGCACTTTGATGTCTCCTGTCTTCTCTGCAGTCTTTTAGTATTTGCTCGTTTACGGGTGCAAAATTTTTTTCTTTGTTACCGACACCTTTGATACCTTGAATTCTGACTATGTTTAGGTTCAATTTTACACTCCCTTTCACTCAGCATCATCAAATACTCGTTAATCTCTTTCTACCGGTGTCCTGGTCGCCGATTCTGAGGTGTGCGGGTTATGTCCCCGGACCCAAAGTAGGGACCGGTCCCACTGTACGACATTGGTTTCTGGAGCGTACCGCACTGTTTCTGCCTTCTAGGACGTACAGTGTCTCATTCTGGACAGAGTCGGTTGATCGATATGGAAGGATTTAAACATAATTTTCTTTCTCTCTTTTTCTACCAGTGATCCTCGGACAGACACAAGTGATACCGATTGGAGAACGATTTGATTAGAATAAAGGAAAGAATTAGTCCAATGACCTTATGATTTATGAACTACATAGAACTAAAATCGGTTGTGGAAGGTCTGGGAATCCTATAGGAATACATGTTCGATCTCCTTATACTCAATTTACTATCAGATAATTTCTCTAAGAGTTTATAAACTTACTTTTCAAAATCTGGGCAGTCAACCCAAGATCGTATATTTCTGTATCCACCCTGAATTGTTAAACATTTTACTATGTTTGTACACTCCACTGACTTAGTTATAAGAATCTCTAAACCCCCTGAACTCCATCCACCCTACACATATACATGCATATTCAACCAACTTTTGTCAAGTATCTCTTTTTCTGTATCATCCTCACAGTTTACTCGTTCGTAAGTTACATTTAGTTTAAACGTAGTATAAGAAAGTCAGTAAAGAAGTTTTTTGGTAATACACTGAGAGTATTTTCGTTTAAGGAAAGTGGAACGAACATTTTCAAATCTCAGGTCTCGTCCTGTCGTTACCACGGGGTTGTGATCACTACTCTTTGGGGACCCATGACACGAGTAGGGCACCCTGTGGAACCGTTTCTCTTAATGTGTAAATTTTCTTCGGTGGTCCAAGTTCCACCGTATTCTCGACCTTCGACGTTCCACTCTTTTTACTGTCAGACACTTCCGACTAGTAGACCTCTTTCTGATTCATCCCTACGCTTTGAATAGAAATGTGAACAATTCTCGACAACAGACCTATGAAGGTATACAAGGACGAGACGAGGAATCCGTCGTTTTCAATATCCTAATTATCGGTCCTTCACATGCTTTAACCTACAGTCGGTCAGAGACTGGCAGATGGTCGAGGAAAAGGTCAGGGATCCGTGTGTCTTTACTCGTCGTGTTCCGGGGAAAGACTGTCTCAGTCGTGAGGTATTTAAGTCCAAGGTGTATTTGTTCACGAGTTATCCGTTACCAAGAAGGTTCTCATCTATCTTCTTGACCTACGGAGATACCGTGACTCGAGGGTAGAGACCTTGTATTTTCCTTTGTACGAGTCCAAGAGAAATTCCTAGATTCCGACCCGACTACCACAAACCTCCACCACAAGACCACCGTTGGTTCTTGTTCCTACGGACAAAGGGGTCTGTTCGTTGTCCGATCGGTTTCTTCTCAAACTTGACACAAGTTCCTCTTTTCGTCTTTAAGTTTCGGTCTCTTCACCGGGACTCGTAGTCTATGTGGTCTCGACGCTTGGTAGTAGTCCTCCTGTTCAGTCCTCAGCTGTCTTCCCGTCTCGTCGATATCCCGGCTTGTCAGTACCTCGTACTGCACTGGGACCACTTTCTCCCGTCAGACCCTCCATTCCCCTATTTCTTCTACACCGAGTATATATATGTTACCTTGTAATGAGTCAGTGCTTTTTCTCCCTTTGTTACGGTAAACGTCGTAGTACCCACCTGGATCTCTAATAATATGACTCCCTTCATGCAGTCTTTTTCTCTTTATGACACCTCTAGTGAATAAATACTTTCGATTTATACTACGTTTGCTGAATAGATGTTTTATCTTTACCTGAGTGTGTGTATCTTTTGTGTAAACAGTAACGACTCCTCCTCCTCTCCCCTTCTTCCTTAAGCCTCAAAGTATAACCATCGCATTGCGATAATATATACCTTACCCATTTGTCGTTCCAGGTTGAGACATCGCGTCCCTTGACATAAGTTATGGGACACTATTTGGTTTTACCTTTTCTTATACTTTTTCTTCTATATACATGTATACATACCCCGAAGGGACCATCGAGTCACCGTTTCTTAGGTAGATGATTACGTCCTCTGTACCCAAACTTGAGACCCAACCTTTCTAGGGTACCTCTTCCCTTACCGTTGGGTGAGGTCACAAGAACAGGACCTCTTAGGGTATCTTCTCCGACCGTCCGATGTCAGGTATCCCAGTATTTCTCAGTATGTATTGATTCACTAATTGTGTTAAGTAATCTAGTCAAGTAAAGTATATTTTGACTTAGTGATAAGATACGACGTTTTTCATTGTGTTGTAACATTTAGTTGATATGTAGTTACTGAAAAAAAAATTTCCACCGTCAGATCCTTCTCCAGACCCTTATCACGGTCTTCAGCCTCAGACACTCCCCGAGGTTCTCTAGAACTGGAACTCTATCTTGACCTGATTCCGACCTACTGGTGGACACCGTCAGTAATCCCTACCTTGTATACGGTCTGTAGGAGGTAGACGGAGAGGTAGAGAATAAGAGGTGGTAAGAGTTGGGATGAGACCCGGCTCCTTTAACTAGAAGAATTGAACATAGTGAGGACCTCGGTCCTTAGGACCTCACGTTTTAGTTCACCCGGAATTCTTCGTAGTGATACTTGTTTCGATCACCTCCACTACCTTAAGGTCGACTCGATAAAGCTTAGGATTTTCTACTACGATAATTTCACGAAATGAGTTATACGGTCGTTTAAACCTTTTGAGTCGTCACCGGTATGCTGACCTTTTCGAGTCAAAAGTAAGGTTAGGGTTCCTTTCCGTTACGGTTTCTTACAAATTTGATGACGTGTTAACGTGAGTAGAGAGTACGATCGTTTCATTGTGAGTTTTAAGAGGTTCGGCCCGAAGTCGTCATGGACTTGACTCTTGAAGGTCTACAAGTTCGACCTAAATCTTTTCCGTCTCCTTGGTCTCTAATTTAACGGTTATAGGTGACCTAGTATCTTTTTCGTTCTCTTAAGGTCTTTTTTAGATGAAGACGAAGTGACTGATAGGAAACTGATCCACCTAGTGAACGTTGTTAACACCCTTTAAGAAGTTCTCTACCCTTATGGTCTGGTGGAATGGAGGACTCTTTAGACACGTGTCCAGTTCTTCGTTGGTAATCTTGACCTGTACCTTGTTACCTGACCAAGGTTTAACCCTTCCCTCATACAGTTCCGACGTATAACAGTGGAATGAATAAGTTGAATATACGTCTCATGTAGTACGCTTTACGGTCCAACCTACTTCGTGTTCGACCTTGGTTCTAAAGACCCTCTTTATAGTTATTGAGTCTATACATCTACTGTGGTCGGAATACCGTCTTTCGTTTCTCCTGGATTTCTCGGAGAACTACTTTCACTTTCTTCTCTCACTTTTTCGACCGAATTTTGAGTCAAGTCAAGTCAAGTCAACGAGTCAACACAAGCTGAGAAACACTGGGGCACTTAACGTCGTGCGGTCCGGAGGGACAGGTAGTGGTGGAGGGCCTCAAGTGAGTCTGAGTGCTGGTAGCTCAGGCACTACGGTAGGTCCGTAGAGTAGGAGCCAGCAGGGGAAGAGGAGGACAGGGGTTAGAGAGGGTCGTAGTCTCAGAAAAGGTTACTCAGTTGGGAAGCGTACTCCACCGGTTTCATGACTTCGAAGTCGAAATCGTAGTAATGAAGGTTTCTTTAAGGTCCCAACTAGTGGAAGTCTTACCTGACCAACCTAGAGGAACGTCAGGTTCCCTGGGAGTTCTCAGAAGAGGTTGTGGTGTCAAGTTTGTGTAGTCAAGAAGCCGTGAGTCGGAAGAAGTGTCAGGTTGAGAGTGTAGGTATGTACTGGTGTCCTTTTTGGTATCGGAACTGATCCGCCTGGAATCAGCCGTTTCATTACAGAGACGAAAACTTATACGACAGATCCAACGAGTATTGAAAAGAAGGTTCCTCATTCGTAGAAAATTAAAGTACCGACGTCTACGGTACTAGAAGCAAAAGACTTGCAACTCGAAATTCGGTTGAAAAAGCGAGAGGAGAAAGTGAAAGTAGTCCTCCGAAAAATCGAGGAGAAGTGAAAGATGGTATTCCCACCACAGTAGACGTATAGACTCCAATAACTATAAAGAGGGCCGTTAGAACTAAGGTCGAACACAAAGAAGGTCAGGTCGCAAAGAGTACTACATGAGACGTATGTTCAATTTATTCGTCTACTGTTATATGTCGGAACTGCATGAGGAAAAGGATAAACCTTGGTCAGACAACAAGGTACAGGTCAAGATTGACAACGAAGGACTGGACTAATGTCTAAAGAGTTCTCCGTCCAGTCCACCAGACCATAAGGGTAGGGAAAGTCTTAAAAGGTCAAATAACACTAGGTGTGTCAGTTTCCGAAACCGTATCAGTCATTTCGTCTTTATCTACAAAAAGACCGTGAGAGAACGAAAAAGCTACTAGGTCGCCTACAACCGTTAAACTAGAGACCAAGGAGACGGAAAAGATTTTGGTCGAACTTGTAGTCCTTCAAGTGCCAAGTGCATAACGACTTCGGACCGAACCTCTTACAACTCGTAATGAAATGATCACACACTCTACGCACGTTAACACGTCATCAAACTCGTAAGAAACCGTAACGGAAAGAAACCCTAACCTTACTTTTGACTGGAAAAGGTCAGGACACCGGTGACGACTCAAAAGGTTTGAACGACCGTATAACTCACATCGTGAAAGTGTCGTAGGAGAAAGTCCTAAACTTTCTCGAGTTGACCTTAAGGTAGTGGAGGTGATCGAAACAAGCATCACTACGAAAGATTCCGGGTGAACTGAAGTGTAAGGTTCTACAGACCGAGATCTAATAACTAGTGTAGTAGCACTGATAGACCCAGCACTTCTAGAAAAAACACGTCAAGGAGTTGTAAGTTCTTTACTTCTAGTACCGTAGACCCGGGTAGCGAAGTACCGTTTATCTACTCCTTTGTTGCCTTTGTCACTGTCTGAAATAAAAGAAACCGAGATTTAGTGATGTCTACCACTAACGTCGGTACTTTAATTTTCTGTGAATGAAGAACCTTCTTTTCGATACTGTTTGGATCTGTCGTATAATTTTTCGTCTCTGTAATGAAACGGTTGTTTCCAGATAGATCAGTTTGGATACCAAAAAGGTCATCAGTACATACCTACACTCTCAACCTGGTATTTCTTCCAACTCGTGACTTCTTAATTACGAAAACTTGACACCACAACCTCTTCTGAGAACTCTCAGGGAACCTGTCGTTCCTCTAGTTTAGTCAGGTAGGATTTCCTCTAGTTAGGACTAATAAGTAACCTCCCTGACTACAACTTCGACTTCGAGTTATAAAACCGGTGGACTACGTTTGTCGACTGAGTAACCTTTTCTGGCACTACGACCCTTTCTAACTTCCACCCTTCTCTTCCCCTGTTCTCTCTTACTTTACCAACCTACCGTAGTGACTGAGTTATCTGAACTCAAACTCGTTAGAAGCTCTCAACCGCTACCTGTCCCTTCGGACCGCACGACGTCAGGTACCCCAGGGTTTCTCAGCCTATCCTGACTCACTGACTTGACTGGAATGTAGTCCCCTTCCTTAAGAACGGGAGACCTAGGTCAATCCCAGACTCTTGTCCTTCGGAGTGGATCTCTAGTCTCTGTCCCTCTTCTTATTCCACCTTATAGGAACGGGGAACGGACGGAAGAACACTCTAGTGGAACCCCAAAGGCACGAGGAACTACTTCCAGTGCCGAGGAGACTTCCACAGTGACTTATCTCAAGAGAGGAGGTCCTAGGTCATCAGGAAGGGACGAGAGAAGGGAGGGTTGGATTTCCGTCATTGTCGACTTGAAGTGTCATTATGTCTTTCACCCTTTGTCTACACCCATCTCTATTTTGTTCTGACCGGTGCTCACTCACTGATAATTTCGACCTACTGTACTTGTACCTCCATGAAATATGATAACAGAGAGTCAAGTCCAGTCAAGTCAGTGAGTCAGCACAGGTTGAGAAACGCTGGGATACTTGGCGTCGTACGGTCCGGAGGGACAGGTAGTGGTCGAGGGCCTCAGATGGGTTTGGGCACAGGAAACTCAACCATCACGGTAGGTCGGTGGAGTAGGAGACAACAGGGGAAGAGTGGGACGGGGGTGAGATGAAAACATATTAAAACCTTAATAATTTACACTTTTCAATTTTTTTGTCAATTAAGTCTTCAATGAACGACCTTGAAGGTACGTCAGGTAACCAACTGAGACACGTGGGTCACGTCCCCGGTGTCCAAACTAGGGACCAACCCCTTCTAGGGTGTACGACGTACCACACCGGTTCATTTTATTTTATTTTATTAATGAAGGACTATGTCATTTTGAGTAGATAATAACGACCTACGGTGACTATGGTACTTCCTCCAGACACACTTCCAAAGTCTTTGTACTATCTTTTTTATATGACTTTACTTTACGTTTACTCCTCACGATAAAAATACTTCTAACTTAGTTTGTCGTATAAGTTACTTTTTATAGTTCTACTATAATAAGTCTTACACACAAATCTCATAAGAAAGTACCTAGTTCTTTTTTCGTTTGTCTATGTAATGTAAATAGAAAATTTTATACAACACTCACCTGGAACGAAGATTTGGATCTCTTCCCTTACCGATGGGTGAGGTCATAGGAACGGACCTCTTAAGGTACCTCTCTCCGATGTCAAGTACCCTAGTGTCTCAACCTGTGTTGACTCACTGATTGTGAACGAAGATTCATTGGACCCTATCCTTTCTTAATCTCTAATGTCTACTTCGTTCTGACCGACACTCGAATATAAACAACTTGACCCTCCTACCTCTGTACCTTCAACTAATGTGATAAAAAATTATTAAAATAGATACGAAGTTTATAGAGGTATCTCACCAAAGTTTTGTATTTTGTATTTGACGTACAGGTCTTACACTGGTAAAAGTCTGAATCTCTCACTTAAATACCAATGATCCCTCTTTCGTAACCCACCCTCCCTATCTCACCCTTAAACCCTGTCTGTCCATGTGGGACGATAGAAATTTTGTCTATTGGTTGGTCCTGGATAACATATCGTGTCCCTTGATCTGAGCCATAAGACATTCTCGTATTTATCCTTTTCTCAAACTTTTTCTTACCTATAAACAAGTCCGTATTGACTTAGTGAACCGATATATAGACATTGATTGTGTAGTTACAATTAGTTAATCTAGGGTATCTTTTATTTTTAAAAAAATTACACTGGTAAAATGTAATTCATACACAATCGAAAAGACTAAAATCCTTCATATAATACAAGAAAGAGTAAGTGAAGGAATCTAAGACGTTAAAGATTGCATAAGAAGGTAAAGAAAGGAGTGGGGTGTTGGGAATCAAAACAGACGATATACCTTGGTTCGAACACAAGGTCCTCGCTCGGACCATAGACCTTGTATTTATAAACTGAGGGTACTGGTCGTGCTCCTAATCCGCAGTCCATTCTTATGGGGACCCCACGGCTTCTTTGGGAAGTATGGAGTCGATAGCCGAGAAACGAAAAAATCTTTTGTGAGGACGGTTAGAAAACAACTACCAAAGATGAGTACTTAAAAATACGGAGACCCTAAAGTGTATACACAAAAGTAACGGATGGCACTAGTATAATGTGAAGTCTCAAATTCACTGTTCCTTCACTAAGTGTCAAAAATTAACTTTCTATTAACGAGACGTTACAACATAAGTAAAGACGACTTGTTGTTGTACTCAGTCGAGATTCACATGTACATAGAGGAGAAAGAACTCGGAGGGAGGGTGACAACCTACTTGAAGATTACACATTGCCTATCCTCCCTTAGTTTTCACAACATTTTTCTAATTTTTCTCCATACTTTATTAAAAGTAAAAGAATGAAGAATGCTTTCGGATCATTCAGTAAGAAATATAAACCTTTTTTCTGGACCACCATAAAACAGTCATCAACGTTAACCTTAAGTCATACTGTTGGTGTCTCGTGGACTTTTACTTCTATTTCGGTCGCTTAGTAGGGGTTCTACGGCGAGATCTTTTTCCGGTAGTTTGTTCGTATTAGTCGGTCTTCGTAAAAGACCTAAAGGGGAAAGAGGGTCCGGGGGACAACGACGACGACGACGATTCAGTGAAGTCAGCACAGGCTGAGACACGCTGGGGTCTCTACCGTCGGGTGGTCCGAGGGGACAGGGACCCTAAGAGGTCCGTTCTCATGGCCTCACCCCACGGCAACGGAAGAGACTCCGGGGGACAATCTACGACTTTTTATGTGTATTCATATAACAGTCAGAGACATAAGTTCCCTCGGATAATATCGACCCCTGTGTTTTGACGGAAATAATTGTGTTTATTGTGTTCTTTTACCTCGAGAAATGACTTGAACTGGTGTTCTTATTAAACTCAAGTCACCTGTGAACCCTCAATTACCCGAAAGGACCCCCGAGTCTGTCATATTTCTTAGACGGACGTTATGTCTTCTGGGCCCAAACTAGGGACCCCCACCCTTCTAGGGGACCTCTTCCCTTACCATTGGGTGAGGTCATGAGAACGGACCTCTTATGGTACCTGTCTCCTTGGACTACCCGATGTCTGGTACCCCAACGTTTCTCGCCCTGTGCTGACTCTCCGATTATGATTCTTAATTACCACAAGAAACGAGTCGGAACTTCTCCCCTTTTAAGTGTCACCTCCCTCTCTAAGTTTACCCCTCCTTTTTTACGTTCACTTGGAAGTCTACCCCAACAACAACAACGAGTTCAACGAGTCAGTACAGACTGAGACGTTGGGGTACCTGACGTCGTACGGTCCGGAGGAACAGGTAGTGGTTGAAGACCTCGAATGAGTTTGAGTACAGGTAACACAACCGCTACGGTACGTCGGTAGAGTAGGAGACAACAGGAGGAGAGGAGGGCGGAAGTTAGAAAGGGTCGTAGTCCCAGAAAAGGTTACTCAGTCGACAAACGTAGTCCACCGGTTTCATAACTCGAAGTCGTAGTTGTAGTCAGGAAGTTTACTTATTAGTCCTAACTAGAGGAAATCCTACCTGACTAAACTAGAGGAACGACAGGTTCCCTGAGAGTTCTCAGAAGAGGTTGTGGTGTCAAGTTTTCGTAATTAAGAAGTCACGAGTTGGAAGAAATACCAGGTTGAGAGTGTAGGTATGCACTGATGACCTTTTTGGTATCCAAACTGATCTACCTGGAAACAGCCGTTTCATTACAGAGACGAAAAATTATACGACAGATCCAAACAGTATCGAAAAGAAGGTTCTTCATTCACAGAAAATTAAAGTACCGACGTCAGTGGTAGACATCACTAAACCTCGGTTTCTTTTAATTCAGACAGTGATAAAGGTAACAAAGGAGTAGATAAACGGTACTTCCCTACCCGGGTCTACGGTACTAGGAGTAAAAGACTTACAACTCAAAATTCGGTCGAAAAAGTGAGAGAAGAAAGTGAAAGTAGTTCTCCGAGAAATCCAGGAGAAACGAAAGACGATATTCCGACCACAGTAGATGTATAGACTCAATGACTATAAAGAGGGTCGTTAGAACCAAGGTCGAACACGAAGTAGGTTGGACCGTAAAGCGTACTACATGAGACGTACATTCAACTTATTCGTTCCACTGTTATACGTCGGAACTGTATGAGGGAAGGGTTAAACCTTGGTCAGGTAACAAGGTACAGGTCAAGATTGCCAACGAAGAACTGGACACGTGTCTAAAGAGTCCTCCGTCCATTCCACCAGACCATAAGGGTAGAGAACTTCTTAAAGGGTGTTAACAAAACACTAGGTGGGTCAGTTTCGAATCAGTCACTTCGTCTTCATCTACAAAAAGACCTTAAGAGAACGAAAAAGATACTAGGTTACCTACAACTGTTAAATTAGAGACCAAGGAGACGGAAAAGATTTAGGTCGAACTTGTAGACCTTCAAGAGTCAAGTCCATGACAACTTCGGACCGAACCTCTTAAAACTCACAATGAAACGATCGTACTCTCTACTCACGTTAACACGTCATCAAATTTGTAAGAAACCGTAACGGAAAGAAACCCTAACCTTACTTTTGACTCGAAAAGGTCAGCATACCGGTGACGACTCAAAAGGTTTAAACGACCGTATACCTCATTTCGTAACGGACCCCAACAACCTCACTCGTTTTAGTATTTTTACCCTCATGAATCCTGTCTAATTAACTTCAGGTCAAATTGACTTCAGAGCTCGTTATCTTTTTGCACCCCCATACAGGTTCCCTACACCCTTTCTCGGATGAATTTCTCGAGGGTCCCCGGTTTCGACGTTGTGAATCTCGTTCTTTTATCTATCACATCAAAACCTAATATTGGGTTTCATATTTCATTGATTTGTGTTCGGTCATTAGTACATTCGTTTATCAATTTGTTCATTATATTTACCCTATTTTCTCTGTTTCATTTTCACAATCAGTGAGTCAGTACAGACTGAGAAACACCGGAGTACCTGACATCGGACGGTCCGAGGAGACAGGTGTCCTAAGAGGTCCGTTCTTGATCTCACCCAGGGAGGAGGTCCCCTAGAAGGGCTGGGTCCCTAGCTTGGAGTCAGAGGACGTAACGTCCACCTGAGAAATGGAAGACTCGGTGGTCCCTTCGGGGTTCAGAAGGAATTTCTTAAGGTTTACTATTACCGGGGAAGGCGTCGAAGTAAAAGGAAGGGAACTATCACTCAACCTGAATCTTTGAAAGAAGATAAAATTTCTTAGTTCAAACCTTTACCTTTTCTCAAAGAAATGTCACCTCTTTAGGCATCTAGGGTGCAATTGGTGCACTAATCCCAATTATAGTAGTCATCATTCAGTACAACCACTACCCCTGGAGACTACGCTACACTACTCTTCTCGTGAAGAGAGAACGGTCTTGGGTGCCGGGGTCAGGTCAGTACTTTTTTGTACAGTGTGTTTTGGTTTGACTCCCTACCAGGTGTGTCTTGGTCTGACCACGAGAAGTTTGACAGTCAGCCACTTTTTGTTCCTCCCCGACTCTTTCGTAGACGTCGGTCTGCTTCTTCCTCGGCACCACTGTCTTACGTCGCACCGTGGACCTACCGGAGGATCCTGTCCTCCTCCTGCGAGTGTCTCTTTGACTATCCAGACTTATCTCCGACACAGTCAATCGAGAACAAATCAGCGATTCAGGACAGACTGAGAAAACCCTGGGGTACCTGATATAGGGTAGTCCGAAGAGTCAGGTACCTTAAAGGGTCCGTTCTTACGAGCTCACCCAACGGTAAAGGAAGAGGTCCCCTCGAAGGACTGGGTCCCGAGCTTGGACACAGAGAACATAGAGGAAGTAACCGTCCGTCTAAGAAATGGGGACCGCGGTGACCCGATATCAGGTGCCCCAACGTTTCTCGACCCGTGCTGTCTTTACTGACTCGTCCTCGTGATATGAGGTTATTTTTAATGAACAAAGTTTTTTTTTGACTCGGTTGGAGGGTTCGGAAAGGACCGACACTATGCATGGACGAGAGAAAACAGACCTCGTAGTCACAATCGTCTCAACCAGGTGAAAGAAAAAAAAAAATTAAAAATAAAAATGAAATAAAATGAAATGTCATGACATAACCAAAACGGTATGTAACTGCACTTAGGCGGTACCCACATGTACTCAAGGGTTAGGACTTCGGGGGAGGGTGGAGGGTGGGGTATAGTAGAGAGACCCAGTAGGGGCACGTGGTCGGGGTTCGTAGGGCATAGGACATAGTTTGTATCTGACCGTTAAGCAAAGAATGTACTATCATATGTACAAAGTCACGGTAAGAGGGTTTAGTAGGGTGGGAGAGGGAAAGGGTGTCTCAGATTTTCAGACAAGATATGTAGACACAGAGAAAACGACAGAACGTATGTCCCAGTAGTAACGGTAGAAAGATTTAAGGTATATATACACAACCATATGACATAACCACAAAAAGAAAGACCGAATGAAGTGAAACATATTAGTCAAGGTCAAAGTAGGTGGAGTAATCTTGACTAAGTTTACATAAGAAAAACTACCGACTCATTATGAGGTAACACATATACATGGTGTCGAAAGAATAGGTAAGTAGACGACTATCTGTAGATCCAACAAAGGTACAGGACCGATAATATTTGTCACGACACTACTTGTAACCCCATGTGCACAGAGAAAGTTAAGACCAAAGGAGTCACACATACGGGTCGTCACCCTAACGACCCAGTATTCCGTCAAGATAAACGTTAAAAAATTCCTTAGAGGTGTGACAAGAGGTATCACCGACATGATCAAACGTAAGGGTGGTTGTCACATTCTCCCAAGGGAAAAGAGGTGTGGGAGAGGTCGTAAATAACGAACATCTGAAAACCTAGCGTCGGGAAGACTGACCACACTTTACCAGGTGAAAGTACTCGGTCACATTAGGGGATCAGTGTACGAAAGCACACTTATCGACGATTAGGAGACATCCCTACCCCTTCGACTCCGACTAAACACTAACCCCATCACTCTCCCCTTCCACTCCGAAGGGTCCAGACTTGACATCTTACCCCGCCAAGGTGGAAACACGGAGTAACTCCCTGGAACCGAGTTTCCGCAGATCACTGCCACGGGAGTCCCGAGGTCGTATTGTTCCGGGAGTCCTTTTCCCGAGACGTGAACGGTAATTCATGAATACACAGACCTTGTTAACACACGAAACAAGTACCTTTTGAATCACAGACCCGGAATAGGGTAAAGTCAAAAGTAATTGGAGTTACAAACATGATTAAAACGAAATCTATTAATAGTCGTAATTCCTCCTTGATAGTCGACTGAGAGTAAAAGTCCTCCCTTTTAGAAAGTTTTATTCAATGGTTAGCACATAGAGGTGATTTTGGTTGAAGTACAACGAATTTTTGTCTACTTTGCGTTGCTTTTGAAGTCGAAATAGTTTACTGCTTCAAACACACATACAAAAGGGCTTATGTCCACAGACACAGAAGAAAAAATAACAATAATTAAAAAATTAAAATTTTCGTGAAAATCAACTTTCTAGTAACAAAATGTTATAACACAACCAAAGACGGTATGTCGTTGTTCTGAGTCGGCATCCGTCTGTATACAGGGGAGGGCGGACTTGGACGGAGGGTGGAGGGTGGAGGGTGGGGTAGGGTGGGGAGGTCCGACAGTGTCTCGGGGTCAAACGCGAGAAACTTGTGTGAGGGGACCGACAGACAAAACGTGCGCCATCGCACATACAAGAGTGGGATGAGAGAGGCGAGCAAGGTGGGAGAGGAAAGGGGGACATAGGCGTTCAGACAAAAGATACAGACGCAGAGGTAACAACAACAAATCGGTGATTCAGTAAGGCTGAGAAACGTTGGGGTACCTAACATCGGCCGGCCCAAGAAGACAGGTACCCTAAAGGGTCCGTTCTTAGGACCTCACCCAAAGGTCTATGAAGAAGTCCCCTAGAATGACTGGGTCCCTAGCTTGGACCCAGAGGACGAACCGTCCGTCAAAGAAATGGTGACTCGTAACGACGGGACGTTTTTCCAAGTAGTCATGGTAGAAAGGTCTAAGGTATATATACGTAATTATACGTTATAAATAAAAAGAGAAAGATTGAAGGAAGTGAGACATTTTACTACATAAAATTACCTTTCCTTATAAACCGGAACTCGGGAGGTGGAATAAAATGTGGTCGGGAATTTCCTTTGATTCAAAAGCTCGACCGAGCACAAAGAGAAACCTCACAAACGAGGGATTTGAGGGTCCGTGTCGTCAGAACGAGACAGACTCGGGTGACCAAACCCTTGTCACCGAGAACGACTACAAGTCTCTTCGTACATGTACCTGCCCACCAGTCGAGAGTGAGCCTTTAGGAGCACCCTCCTTCGCAAAGTCAGATACACCCAGCTCTCTTGGTGTTGGGTCGACACCGGACGTCTAGTTTTTTCTGGGATAAGTTGTACCACTTTTATTATGAATCTTTTTACAACTTAGTCCAATACGAAGGACGGGAATCGGGTTTAGTACCTTGGCACACTCTTTCCCCCAAAATTCCCTGGAAGTCCCTTCACTCCCCCCCGACACATTGAGTCGTGTCGTTACTCCTCCCCGTGAGGAGAGGTGGAGGGTCTCCCGTGTCCTCCGACGGACATTCCCTTTGGGTCGATTTTTGGGTTTTGAGTAAGTCCTTCTTTCTTTTATTTATGACTAGTACTGGTGTCGGTTCGTCAGTACTGTAGAGATGTTGTAAACTAGTGTGCCATGGGTGTCGACAATGCGGAAATGGGTCTACAACGGGACTACCGACCGAACTCAGGACGGGTTGGTAAAGGAAGGATTCACGGGACAAGGACAATCTCGTCACCTACTGACCGGGGAGAAGGGTGGGCTCAGGAAGAGAGTACGGAGGTCTGGTTAGTAAACGTAAAACCACACAATCCCACTTTGAGTCTAATGATCGTGGTCGGGTTCAGTACAAGACATGGGAGTTGTCGTTCACTGTGTCTCCACCTGGGTCGTGAATTGTCGGAATCAGATGGGGTCATTTTCCTTAGAAAGAAAGGGAGGACCTTACTCTTGACGACCCTATGAGTCGGTGTCGTTCCCCCCGTCCCCCTCGGACAACTACCGTTCACTAGAACCGAGAAGACGATATGAACGAGTTCAGATTTTGTTGGTAATTCTAAACCCAGAATCCGAGTCAAATCAGGTAGTCTATCAACGTACGTGTGTACAAGTCAGTGAAGTCAGTACAGGTTGAGACACACTAGGGACCCGATATCGGACGTTGCGAAGAGACAGGCACGGTAACAGGGTCTGTTCTTATGATGTCACCCAACCCTTGGGTCCTTAGTTTGGGTGCATGGGGGTCCGAGGACGTGACCGTCCGGTCAAGAAATGACCCGAAGGGTCGACTTAGCAATTCCTCCTTTTTGTACGTTCGGACAACTGACTGTCTAAGTTCATCGAGACTCAACTACTTCATCGGGACTCAACTTCGGTGATTGTGTAGTTAAATAAGAATCCTTTACTCGAACCTCATTCTTACACGTCCCACCGTCTATGGTTTGGGGTTTGATCCTGCGGTGAACCGAGGAAGCTTAAATCTCCCACCTACGAGGAATAAATGACAAAGCTTGATACTCGTTTTATATTTACGTCAGCAACGGGACACGGTATTTCTGAACCTCACTTTCTCTGTTTTGCCCTTCTTTTTGAACCTCCTCTCAAGGTTCTACCTTTCCATCATAACCCTATAACTGGGAAGAGGGATGAAGTTCTCGTCCATGGGACACGAGTATGGGGACTCCGAATCTTTGCCACGCGAAGAGAGGGATGGTTGTCACAACCGGCAGAAGGCACGACGTAATTGACAAAGAGCAAATTTACCGGCACGTCTAAAGGATAGGAAGATAAAGGTAAAGAGGTTTGTGGACCTAGTTCCGTCGAATTGTTTACAAGTCTTTAACCTTGGTTTACGTTGTACTTGACTCTAAAATCCGTTTCCCATAACGTTTGTAAGTGACCTAACCCTTTCCCTCCTTCTGAAAGAGACAGGGAACCGAAGTGGATGATGGATGTCTGAGGGAGGGAGGGAGAGAGAGAGAGAGAGAGAGAGAGAGAGAAAACAAAAACATGCCTTGAACCCTTTTCTAGAGAACAAGGGGGTAGGGGAAAGGTGGGTGGATCAGTCCAGATAGACTGAACCGATGTTCAGTCACTACTCCAAAACTCTTGTGAACCGACACAGGAGGTCCGACTCACCTCTTCGACCATACTTGTCTTCGGTGTTTATGGGCAAGGTAGTCTCACCCCTCCCTACCAAGGACTACCACCCAGGAACCAGTTCCTCGGTCCCACAGTGACTTTACTATAGTGTTACCTCACCAAAATGTCCCTTACGTTAACGTAGTCAAATTTTCAGATGAAACCAAACTTTTATGGGGGTCTTGACCGAAATTGAAGGGAAAATGGTGACGTTCTGGTGACTAAGTGGAGGTCCTCTCCTGTTCTAGGTTTTATAACTACATAGGACCAGATCGGAGGTAAAGGTCTCGGGTTTTGAGAGTTTGATTTGTCTATTTTTCGTATAGTCAGAATTGTCTCAGGTGATTCTGTTCCTCTTTTGAGAGAAAAGGAAGGGGGAAGGGAAATGGAGAAGTCACTGTATTTTATGTGACAACTTGGGTAGTCACGTCCGGTAAGTTGTCCCCAATTCTTTTATGCTCACCCTACATAAAGAAGTCAAACCGGTCATTTTGTCTGGGACTCCAGTGGTGGAGACGTCGGACCCAAGACGTACCGTCGGTAGACCAGCTGAGAGCACGAGGCGGAGTGTCATGACGAAACATATAGCCCCTCTCGGTACGAGTAAGACAAAGTAAGTGACTTCCTACTGAACAATATTGGTGTCCCCTCTCATTGAACACAACGACTCGAGGTCGGAGACTCAAAAAGATCGTCAACGTAATAGGACCCGAGGAACCTCTCTGCAGACTTCATGACCGATTAACCTCACAGGAAGAGGTACTCATAAACTCCAGTAGGGGAGTGAGGACGTACGGGTTACTTTCCAAGGATAACCACTCTAGACAAGGATTCTCATCGACACAATGTAAAATTTTTCTGGAAGGTCTTCCATCTTAAGTTAACTCAGTTTGTCTACCCCGTCTGGGCTCAGTGTCAATTCCTGTTCCACCCAAAATAATACTAAAGTATTATTGTTTTAAATTCACTTAATGACTGGACCTTTATCTTTACTACGGGTCACATAGGTGAAACCACCTTTAATTATCAGATCGATCTTTAGTTATGAAGATCGTTGTATTGTACACATTAAAAAGAAACAGACTACCCTTTAGCGGGAAAAGGAAACTAAAATCTCCGATCTATGACGACCCAGAACAAGGTGAAGAAGGAAGGAGACCTATTCAGTTTCAGGAACCATGAGTCATTTGGTGTGTTTCGGTCGATCCTCCCTATAGGGGCAAAACTCCCTGTCTCTTCTCTGTCCTGAGCGAACAGTCGTGGGCAGCCAGATATCTTGTGGCTTTAGGGAGTCCGAGGAGGAAGGGACCTGTCGACCAGTAAACGTAGTGTCTAATTGCGGAGTCTGACGGTCCATAATTAAGACGAGTGGTGTAGCCGACGACGACTCTGTCGCACTCTTTGTGGTCCGTCGAGCTCAGCCCCACTGAAATCCGTTCCGGAGAACCTCATCTCAAGAGAGAGAGGATTAGATCCATACCGATGTCCTCACACAAACAGACACTTTTAGGTCATCTGACCAACGACAACAAATCAGCGAGTCAGCACAGGCTGAGAAAACACTGGGGTACCTGACATCGGGTGGTCCGAGGAGACAGGTCCCTAAAGGGTCCGTGCCTATGACCTGACCCAACACTAAAGGAAGAGGTCCCCTAGAATGGCCGGGTCCCTAGTTTGGGTGTGGAGAATACAAAGGACGTAACCGTTCATCCAAGATATGATGATCACGGTGGACCCTTCGGGTTCATATTATTGACAAATATTTTGTTAAACGACTAAGATTATTGACCAGACGAAAATGGTTAACACGAAAGAGACCTAAAACCCAAAATGTATATATATTTTAAAATATATCTAGAATTAAATAAAAATCAACCTCCTATTAACGAAATGTTATAACACAGCGAAAGACGGTATGTAGTCGTACTTAGTCAGTATCCATATATATACAGAGGAGGGAGAACTCGTAGGCAGGGCGAGGTAGGATAGGGAGATCCAACAATGTCTCACGACCCAAACTCGAGGGATGAGTATCTCGGTTAAGGGTGACCGAAAGAGAAAACGTACACTATTGCATATACGAAGGTACGACGAGAGAGGTAAGTAGGGGGGAGACGAAGGGGGTGACATAGGTGTCAGACGAGAGGTACAGACGCAGAGGTAACGAAGGGACGTCTATAATGAGTCGGTATTTTTTTCTTGTGTAAACTCAGTCAATATTACTCTACCTTGGATAAAATGTCTCACTTTAGTCAGTCTTTCTCTTTTTGTTTATAGCATATAATTACGTACATATACCTTAGATCTTTCTACCATGACTATTAAGATAAATCCCAACATAAAAGGTCGAAGAAACGTCTAGGATATGGAAAAATAATATAAGGTCTGTACTACATATTATCTAAAATACAAGAGAACACATAAAGGAAAAGGAAACGGATCGCCTCTTCCGCTACCGTGGGGTAAGGTCATGAGAACGGACCTTTTAGGGTACCTGTCTCCTCGGACCACCCGACGTCAGGACGACGACGATTCAGCGAAGTCAGCACAGGCTGAGACACGCTGGGGTATCTGCCGTCGGGTGGTCCGAGGGGGCAGGGACTCTGAGAGGTCCGTTCTTGTGCCCTCACCCGACGGTAGTGCCCCAGCGATTCTCAGTCTGTACTGACTCGCTGAAGTGAAAGTGAGAAGTGAAAGTACGTAACCTCTTCCTTTACCGTTGGGTGAGGGCACAAGAACGGACCTCTTAGGGTCCCTGCCCCCCTCGGACCACCCGACGGCAGATACCCCCAGCGTGTCTCAGCCTGTGCTGACTTCGCTGAATCGTCGTCGTCGTCGTCACCAATCCCACCCTCTGACTAGGGATCCTAAGGTGGATCTCAGTTCAACTCGTCTTCGACGAAATTAATCTAACTCCAGTGACACGGATCGAGTTGGGGGTGGTGTAAGGGTATGATAGAAAACTAGAATCGTCGTCGACTCAACCTTCCTACAGAGTCTTTAGAAACTAATTTACAACCCAAGTTGAATACCAACAATGGTACTCTCGATTCAAGAGAACTTAGAAAAATGTAGAATTGATCTTCAGGAGGGTTTAACGAAGACTTTAGGAAACCGACTACTTTAGGTTTTAAGGTCCTGAGTACCTGTGTCTTAAAGACGTATTATTGAAACCTGAGAACGACATATAAATCGAGGCCGTCAAACACCTCGAAGGCGAAGAATTTTTTTGTTTTAATCAGACTTACTTTTAATAAGGAAGAACCCATACAAGTGTGCAGAAACACAGACATGAATGTTTAATTTCGACTAAATTTACGGTATTAGAGTACATACTTTTGCACACTTCGATTATCACTTCAAAATAAAATTGGTGGATTAAATTATAAGAAAGAGCAAAGTACATTTACAGAAACATCTGTCACGATGGTTCCCGCCGGAACACCAATGAAATTAAGGTAACGGTTATGAAAATATACCAAAGGACATAAGATTTCCCTTCCGATATACGTGAACAGAAGAAAAATTTGAAAAGGAGAATACTTAGTCATCGTCATACTTATTTACAGTCTTCAAGAATAATTCACCAATTTCAACTATGAAGACAGAGTCGCAAGAACTAAATCCATTACTACTAATTCGTCTGAACCAAAATCTTTTATGGTCTCAATATTTCTTTAACGAAAAATAAAGATTCTTGTGTGTCATTATTGGTATAAATATTTATGAGACGGTTTGAGTGAACTACAATTGTAACATCTCCATTCCTCCAGTAGTGCAGTCGTCTCAGGGTGAGGAAGAGACCTTACCCGAAACAGTTATCGTGAATCTTTTATTACCTTAACACAAGAGAAACCAACTCTTTGTAGCGTTATCCTTCTTGTGATACCTCCATTTAAACAGAGAGTAGGTTTATTTGAGAGATCAACCCGATTTGTTTCCGTGAAAACAACAACAAACCATTCCTTCCGCTAAATTCTAAGATTGTAAAGTCTGTTACGACTTACAAAAATAGTCTACTTCTTCATTAGTCGTATTTATATTAAATGTAACTAAATCCCTTTTATAATTCGACTCCAGTACTAATAAATTACCTTGGTGTCTTAAAGCAAGGTACGATTACTTTAAACCGATGTCGTTGGTACTCTTACACACAAGACCCCTGACTTTTCGATTCCAGACCAGGGCGGATCTCCTGGACCGGTCACCAGTAATCTTTGTCCTCGTCGCGAGGGGAAAGGAGCCAGTTGACTGTCTCGATCTTCGTGTCGTGTGTCGCGTTAATGCGAGGTACGTTTCCGAAGTCCATGCAGAGAGAAATCCAACTAGTGGTTGGACCGTAAACCCCGAGTCCACCGTTTAATCGACAATGTCCGGATGGTGAGACTGAGGAATCGCTTACAAACGGTTATCTCCCTCACTTGAGAAGAGAAAATTAAATAAAAACCGACCCGACCCAGAAGTACCGGCGCACCCGAAAGACAACAACGTCACTCGGCCCTGACGAGAAGTAACGTCGCACGCCCGAAACGCAACGTCGCCGAAGAGAATAGTGTCGCGCGTCCGAGAGTCCCCGCGGTCGACGTACTCAACGCCGTGGACCCGAGTCGTCGACGTCGAGGACCCGGCACCGAGACTTCGTGTCCGAGTAATCGACGCCACGTCTCCGAGTCAACGGAGTACCGTACGCGAGAACCGGAGGGTCCACCACGGTCACCCTTTCTTAGGGGGCCGGTTACGTCTGCTACGGTCTACAAGTCAGGGACCCAGCCCTTCGAGGGGGCCTCTTCCTTTACCGTTGGGTGAGGTCATAAGAACGGACCTCTTGGGGCACCTGCCTCCTCGGACCGCCTGATGTCAGGTGCCCCAGCGTTTCTCAGTCTGGGCTGACTCGCAGACTCGTGACAACAAGAAACTTCCCTAACTTGACACAAACCACCGAATTCCACACCCGGTCTCTTCGTCCTTCCGGACACGCTCTTCTCTTAGGTGTCTCGCACACTGGGAGGGAGCCTCTCAGACAAAAAGGAAACATACATATACATAAAGAAACAAACAATCAAAATAAACCAACACGGCCCAGGACCAGAGGTATGAGCCTTGGGAGTCAGAACCGACGCTACACCTCCCAGAAATCAACGTCGTACACTTGAGAATCAACACCGCACACGGCACATCAAGGGACTGGTCCCTAACTTGGGTCCGGGGGACGTGACCCTCGTATCGCAAAATCGGTGACCTGTTGGTCCCCTCAGGGTAATCTTAGACAACAAAGAACTTCTGGGAACATAGACTCAGAGTGGCCGAACAAAAGACCTGTCGACTTCGCAACAGGAAGAACCCTTCTCGGGGTCTAGTAGTCGGACCGGGAAAGTGCACTACCACCGACCGAGACTTGAGTGACAGAAGTCACCGTTTTGGGGTCTCGGGGGTCCCGGTGGTAATGACGGGACCAGGGGTACCCCTTAGCCTCGGTCACACCGACCAGTCTAGGCACGAGAGGTGCAACCTGTGTATACCTTGTACCCGAGACTGAATCTCTCTTCGTCGTGCCCAGAACACGAACGACGGTGCCACCTCCGTAAAGGAGTCTCGTTGTGGAGACGGGAGGTCCGAGACCTTTGTCACTCCATACCCTCTGCAACCCCCTCTACCTCCGTCTGGCCTTCGACACCTTCGTCTTTCGAGACCTACTTTTGGGATCAACAGGGTCAATACTCCATATACTAGACCTCGGTTTAGGATCTGAGAAATTCGGAACCAAAAGAGTAAACATTTTACCTGACCACGGACTATCTCAAAAACACTCTTGACTTCCTCTGGTAACTATATTTCTGGAGCAGACAGAGGACCGTGTACCACCCATAAGTCCTTTACCGACAGGGTCCCTCGTCTCGTGTCTTGTAGGTCCAGTGTGTCGACTCGGCGACGTGTTACAACAATATTTCTACGACCTCTACGTCCCTTCGACGGTTTGGTTCCGTCGGTTCACTGAGGAAGACACAGAGACGTACGATTCGGTAGATCCTACCTCACACCCTTCGTGTCTATGATACACCCTCTGCACTTAGGACCCGTTTCCGACCCCGATGGCTAGACACTGAACAGGTGACCCCTGATCCTAACGTGTTACGTTCGCACCTTATCGTCTCCTCCGATCTCCGTCTGTGTCTACGGGTCTCTGAGGACCGTCTTAGAGTCAATATACAGTTTCGTCGTCGCTTCTGGTACTTACTGTCGGTGTATCCCTCTGGAGTAGAGTGGTTAGCGAAGTCTGAATAAGGAATAGGATAGAAAATCTAATTTTTATAAACAACTAACAAAATTCCAAGGGAAAGAAATTTTCACAGACTAAGTAAAAGATCAATTAGATTTTAGTTCAGTTAACCTTTTTTACCCCCGTCTTTTAATGTGTTTATCGGGTAGTTATAGATTGTTACGGAACCTTCTGTTTCCGACCGATGAATCTGCAAGGAAAACTTTTCATACACATTAACGATACAATATTGTTCATATAAACACCAAACCAAACCATTCCAAACTTCAAAGGTAAAGACACGAAAATGGTCGATATCACTGACCATGGTTCTTCCTGTGAGAACGTTTAGTCGAAATCCTGTGTGTGTACTACAGTGAAGTGTGCACTTCATTGTCCAGTCCTTTCCAATAAACGAGTACCAGTGTCCAACTCTCTCACCACCTCAGAACAAAATATGAAACCAACGGACCACATGAAAGTATTCTCCTAAGAGACGGTGGGGTAGTGAGGACTAAAGGATCCGTTGTCCCCCAGTCTACGGGTGTATCTGAATGTTGATCGTGGTGGACCCTTCGGGACAAAAATGGTTTATTTATTTTTGTTTGACTTTTTATTTTATGTCAAATTTTTATTCTACCTATACATAGGTCACCCAAACGATAGGACATTTCGTCCAACAGGAAACGAACTCCAGTCGAAACCGCACCCCTCCTCCGTAAGACTTCCACTACCCGTCTTGAGGGGGACCAGCACCGGTGTCAGAAGGTCCATCGGATTTAGTCTCCCCCAGAGTCTCGTGTCGCCCGTCGGTGGGACGGTAACGAACCGGAGCTGTTCATCTCGTCTTCGGACTTGCTGCGGCATAGCGGACGGTTCTCGTCGACACGTGAAGAGGACACGGGACTGCAGAACAATGGCTGGGTTCTCACTCAAGACCTTCTTCTCAAACTATCTTTCTATTGCTGGAAAACGACGGACTGTGACGGTTTGGCGGTAGTCTCCTCTGGTCAAGGTCGGTCTCTAACTTTATTCTTGGTCTTAGAGGGTTGCAGTACGGGGTCTTGTAGGTTCAGAGACAACTTTTAGTCAGTAGTTTGGTTCTTATTCCTTCTGGAACTCCTATCAACTATCTATGGTTGTGACTCTACTGTCTCTACAATCTTAATAAACTACTAACATTTCGTCGGTAGTATTTTACGTCGTTTCTTTAGTTTGAACATTTCTTCTCGTTCACTTTTAACACTTGACTTATATATATTATGGTGTCAGTATATATATATATCAGTATGTAGCTATACATCGATTCTTGATCCACAAGTCCTTTTAATTTGCACTGTCTTTTCGTTTACCTCCCCTAGTAATTGATCGATCATAGAAGATACACTGTTTCGGGCATTACGATTTACGAAATAATACTATATTTATATATGTACAAATAATGAATTAAGAATGTTTTGGGGCTCTCTCTGTCTATTATAAGGGAAAGATGTCTACGCCTTTGACTCCCAACCGTTTTACTTTACTGGACAGGTCCAACAGAGCTGATTGTATCGTTCATAAACTCCCACCGAAATGTCTTCGTTGTTGCGACATTGATTCACGTGTTCTGGACCTTCTCTGGGCCAGTTCGACGCCACACAGTCCGCTCCCTCTTACCCTTCCACCGGGCCAGGGGCTCTCACCTCTCGTCGACCACCCTCCGTCCTATTCGAAGGAACCACGTTCATCCTTTACGTATGACACGTACCCATCACGCACTCCTTTGATAGTATCAAGACCCTTGAGTTATATGACTCGTGGCGATTTCCTAAGTTCAAGTGTTAGCCAGTAAAAGGGAATTGGACTCTTCGTCCACCCACTAAGGTCTGAAGCCCCTCCTTCTTACTAGTCCCCTTTTTTTTTCTCATGAGCCCTGAAGGGACCACCGAGTCACCATTTCTTAGTCGGACAGTTACGTCCTCTGTACCCAAGTTAGGGGTCAGGTTTTATAGGGCGTACTACGTCTCGTTGATTCGGGACACGACGTTGATGACTCGGTTACGAGACGTCGGACCCTCGACGTTGATGACTCGGGCGTATGGTGTTGATGACTCGGGCACATGGCGTTGATGGTTCGGGCCCTCGACGTTGATGACTCGGGCCCTCGACGTTGATGACTCGGACACATGGCGTTGAAGGCTCGGGCCCTCGACGTTGATGACTCGGACACATGGCGTTGATGACTCGGGCCCTCGACGTTGATGACTCGGGCGTATGACGTTGATGACTCGGGCGTATGGTGTTGATGACTCGGACGCATGACGTTGATGACTCGGGTGCATGTCGTTGATGACTCGGGCGCATGACGTTGATGACTCGGGTGTGCGGGATCGCGGGCACAAGGTGTTGTTCTCTTCCGTGGCGTCACTCTTCGGGTGCGTGACGTTGATCTCTCCTCAGGAGCGAGCGGTGTTGATCTCTTTTCGGGTACGTCGTTGCTTCTGGGTCGTGTCGGTCTTCACTTTTTATTTTAATAAAACTTTCTATGAGTGCCTTCCATTGAAACCCGTCGCTCTTAGATACACACAGTGAACGAGCCAGTACAGACTGAGAAACACTGGGACACCTGACATCGGGCGGTCCGAGGAGACAGGTACCCTAAGAGGTCAGTTCTTATGACCTCACCCAACGGTAAGGAAAGAGGTACCCTAGAAGGGTTGAGTCCCTAGTTTGGACCCAGAGGACGTAACGTCCGTCTAAGAAATGGTAGACTCGGTGATACCATCGGGACGTTTTTAGATCTCTTGTATTACTTTCAGACTTAACTTCCCTGATGTCTCCTCTCACCTCCGTCAAGAGTACGGTCTAAGGTCCTATTTTTAGTTATCTCGTCTCTTTCGGACCTACTGAAAGGTACCCACTACTTCTGTCCGTTGTCTTTACTTAACTGGGAAGGAAACTACTCTTTACAAACTTCACACAGACTCCCTACATACGACTATGGGGCAAAGTAAATTGTAAAAGTTGTTGGTAGACCTCGTCCAACAAGGACGAGACTTTACTTTGTTATGTAGGACTATAACAAAGTGTGTGTGTGTGTGGACGCGTGCGTGTAGTCCTACTTCCGAAATGTGTAGAGTGTCTCCCCCGAGTATTCTCTTACGCAGAGATACGGACAAAGGGTCCAACAGTGACAGATCAACGGTAGTGGAGGGTCCACCTCAGGCCGTTACGGAACCTACTTTCTGGTTACACAACTACATATCTGGGAGAAGAAATTCCTCTCACGAGAAATTTTGCCAAAGTTCACTCTTTATAACTCGTAGTCTCTTATTTCTCGTTAGGTAGACCTATCTTCACCGTTCAATACGTAGGTCCATGGGTGCGGACTAAAGTGTAGGACAGTACAGCCGGGGGCTGAAGTACACATTTACCTGTCCAAACGCAACTTTGAAGGACCTATCTTCAAAGAATCTTTGGAAATCCCCGGAACTGCTACCGTAAAACCCCTATTTGTCAACCGTTCAAAGACGAAAGGACGGAAAACGTGGAATGTGACACTGGAAGTGTATTAATGGAGTGAGGCAGGAGGGTAGGTGTAAGATCTTGTCTGACTGAGGTCCGGAACCTCTACTGGCGGAGGACCGGTAGGAACAAGAAAACAAGAAAAACTTAACAAAAAAATTCTAAGGAACTGCACCCGGCTTCAAAAATAACCTAGACAACGTTATAACGAAGACAAAACCTAAAGCAAAAAATCTGTGCTCCGGACACCCCAGAATCGAAGGGTCGGTACCTAGCTTGGACGCGGAGGGCGTGACCTTCGACTCCAGACTCGGTGACCTGGTGCACCCCTACAGGACCCGGTAGGAACAAATTTTGTCGAGACCCCCAGTCCTTTGGGATGTAAGGACGACTTCATGCCACTATTTCTCCGTGGGTAGGTAGTGTGGTCGACGGAGACCAAGCCGGGCTCGTCCGGGGTAGGTAAAGGGAACTGACTACCGGGTCCTCTTGAATCCGTCAACGTTCTGAACCCCAGCGACCAACGTTTACGAAAGAAAAAAGGGGCAGGGCCTGTGAACCGAACATGACTCCTAAAAACAGCCTCCAAGCCGAAAGGACCGCTGAGTCACCAAATTCTTAGGTGGACGGTTACGTCCTCTGCGTCCAAACTAGGGACCCAACGTTTCTATGGGACCCTTTAGGGTACCTGTCTCCTCGGACCGCCCGATATCAGGTACCCCAGCGTTTTCTCAGCTTGTACTGAATAGCTGATTTTGTCGTTGTTGTCTTTGGGGAGTGACTCTTCGACTTCCTCACCTCCTACCAAAATTCCGTCCAAGACCACTAAACGGAAGATTTGATGTGATCCCTTCACCCGACCTGTCACCGGACGTCACTCTAGAGGTCGGACGACAAGTTTAAGAGAGGGTGTACGGGATGGTGACCTACGAGTAAATCGAAATAAGAAAGTCCTGACTACAAGATAGAAAGGTAATTCGGACAGTCGATGTGGATAACAGTAAGTCAGTGATTCAGTACAGACTGAGAAACCTTGGGGTTCCTGACGTCATGTAGTCCGAAGGGACAAGAAGTGATAGAGAACCTCAAACGAGTCTGAGTACAGGTACCTCAACTACTACGGTAGGTCGGTAGAGTAGGAGACAGTAGGGAAGAGGAGGACGGGAGTTCGGGTCGTAGTCCTAGAAAAGTTTACTCAGTCAAGAAGTGTAGCCCACCGGTTTCATAACCTCGAAGTCGAAGTCGTAGTCAGGAAGGTTACTTATAAGTCCCAACTAACGGAAATCCTAACTGACCAAACAAGAGGAACGACAGGTTCCCTGAGAGTTCTCAGAAGAGGTTGTGACGTCAAGTTTTCGTGGAAGAAATACCAGGTTGAGAATGTAGACATGTGCTGATGACCTTTTAGGTATCGAAACTGATACACCTGGAAACAGCCATTTCACTACAGAGACGAAAATTATGTTACAGATCCAAACAGTATCGAAAGAAAGGTTCCTCTTTCGTAGAAAATTAAAGTACCGATGTCAGTGACAGGTGTAACTAAGACCTCGGGTTCTTTTATTTTAGACAGTGACAAAGGGGGAAAAGGGGAAGATAAACGGTACTTCACTACCCCGACCTACGGTACTAGAATTAAAAAACTTACAACAACATTCGGTCGAAAAAAAGTTATAGGAGAAAGTGGAAGTAGTTCTCCGAGAAATCAAGATGTGGACAGTTGATGAAACATATTAATATTTTAACAGGAGTCTATTGATTTCGTTCTTCCATCTGCACTTCGACTTCTATTGGGGTCACCTACCTTTCAACTTAATTTAAAAAACAAAGTCAACGGATAACGACACATTATATGTATAGATTTTGAATCACAGTACTTTATTTTCAATAAATAAGAAACGTTAAGAGACCCATCCGTTGGACCCAAGATCGTATTAAGAACTCGATCGGAAACCATACTATTGACGTTAGGCTCAAATTATCCTGACTCCCCAGACTCTATCGGAGTGAGTGTACAGATTGACACCCAGACCGAGAAGGGGGTACACTGGTGAGTAGGAGACTGTTCGACCCGACCCGGAGACGTGTCGTTCCCCAGAGTCCCAGGGTTCCCTCCCTCTCATCTTCAACCTTCGGAAGAACTTTGGGTCTGAGACTTTGTGTGTCGTAGTGAAAGAGGTGTAAGATAACCAGTTTCGTTCAGTGTTCCGTCGGGTCTAAATTCCCGAGATAAAAGTTCCTCCTTTTCCGAGATAGTACCTCGGGTTCGTTCTTTGAGCGATTAATTACCTGTAAAGTTCAACCCTATTCCCTGAAATGTGTTTGTCTCTTGTCAAACTCCAGTAGACCACGACCCTTGTCTCCGCCCCTATACGCTTCTCCGTCCGTTTGGACGTCTCTCAGAGTCCTTATCGACCCACGATGACAGTCACGTGACCCATGAAACTTTGAACCCGTAGACAAGATATTAATTGTGGTTGTGGTATCTTTTATGTCAAACAAATCTTCTGATATTTCGAATCAGTGACGGGTAGGATCCGGTAGGACGAGAGGGTCGACCTTATTTTTTTTTACGTTCAACTCAGTCTCTCTCTTTTTTTTGATTAGGTGACGTTGGTCCATTCCCACCTTTCGTTTTTAGTTGCAATAGTTGGGGTGGAGGTTATGTGTATCAGTGTATAGGTGTATGACAGGGAGGTAATACTTCGAAGGAGAAAGAAATTTCATCTATAAAGGTTAGGAGGAGTGGGCTATGAAGTTACGTAGAAGGCAAGAAAAAAAAAAAAAAAAAAAAAGTGTAAAACAACGTCATCTTCAGAATCAACGTCGAATACCCTAGATCAACTGGTGACCTGGTGGTTCCTTCAGGGTCTAAAATACAAGAATAAAAATCTGGTTATGCAGGGGACGAAAACCGGACAGGAAAATTTTTTAAAGACGTTCTTAAATATTGAACAGGTATAAGAGAATATAAATTCCCGTGAAGGGGTAACTACAAAAAGGTTTTTGACCAGTTGTGAGGAATGTTTCTCTACTTACCTGAGCTCCATGAGACAGGTCGTGGCAACCGAGTGACCGTCCTGTCTCACCCCCTTTTCTCCAATGTTATATATAGTAAAATATGAATATCATATCTTCATACCCTCTTCCGTTACCGTGGGGTGAGGTCATGAGAACGGACCTTTTAGGGTACCTGCCTCCTCGGACCACCCGACGTCAGGTACCCCAGCGATTCTCAGCCTCTGTTGACTCCCTGAAGTGAAAGTGAAAAGTGAACGTACGTAACCTCTTCCTTTACTATTGGGTGAGGTCACAAGAACGGACCTCTTAGGGTCCCTGCCCCCTCGGACCACCCGACGGCAGAGACCCCAGTGTGTCTCAGCCTGTGCGGACTTCGCTGAGTCGTCGTCGTCGTTGTCACTATACTTTTACGACAACAATGACAACAAATCAACGACTTAACACAGACTGTGAGAACACTGGGTACCTGATATCGGACGGGCGGAGGAGACAAGTACCCTAAAGGGTCTGTTCTTATGACCTCACCCAACGGTATCGGAAGAGGTCCCATAGAAGGGTTTGGTCCCTACCTTGGTTACAGAGGACGTAAAACCCAACTAAGAAATGGTGACTCGGTCGTCCCTTCGGGTTCTTTTTAGTTACGATATAATCGATGACGAATGCAATATACTTCTTGACATAAACATTTTTCACAGATTTTGGTGTGACATCGCGGCGCTACAACCTCGGACAGAGACGTCACACGTGGGGATGAGATCTCGTGTCTTACAGGAGTTGTGTCGACCCCTGATGTCACGTGTGAACCATTCACCCTCTTACTCGTAATAGTAATAGTAGGGAGGGTCTCCATCCTCCGATGGACCCTAGTCTCAGTTTGTCCTTACGACGAACTAGGAAGGTAGACCTGGGAACAGTAAACCCCAAACACAACGTCAGACACTGTTTACCTCTTTCTTCCTCCCGATAAAACGCAAACACGAGTCCGCGAGTCAGTATAGACGAAGACACACTAAGTCACCTGACATCGAGCGGTCCGAGGAGACAGGTACCCTAAGAGGTCCGTTCTTATGACCTCACCCAACGGTAAAGGAGGAGTGGCCATAGAAGGGTTGGGTCCCTAGTGTGGAAACAGAGGTCACAAAGGACGTAACTCCTGGGTGATTCGGTAGTCCCTTCGCAGTCATGTCCAAGAAACTTTATATAGTTGTTCGATTTACTGTGTGGGTGGTCGTGGTACTGTGAGGACTCCGGTTGGTAGTTTCTGGTTTTTCACCCACCCCCTGGTTAAGGATCTTTAGGGATGGGGGCAGGGGACATTATCAACCTTATTGGGAAGGTGAGTAACCGGATACTTTAATGGATCAGGGATTTTTGATTGGTGTGGAATGAAGGGTAGGAGATCGGAGGACTCTACCGGGTGTGAGCCACCTCACGTAAAGAGAGATTTATTTAGGTGAAAAACCGAAGGAATCACCCCGATTATATCTCTTAGGCGGACATTACGTCCTCTGTGTCCAAAGTAGGGACCCAGACCTTCTAGGGGACCTCTTCCTTTACCGTTGGGGGAGGTCATAAGAACGAACCTCTTAGGGTACCTGTCTCTTCGGACCACCCGATGTCAGGTACCCCAGCGTTTCTTAACCTGTACTGATTCACACGTGTATGGCTGTGGATAGGTTTTTTCTTTTCTTTAGACGGAGAATATTAAAGATGGAGACCTAGGAACAAGACACTAGCCGTAGTCTGTTTGGTTTGGGTATAAGAGAAGGTTCGTTATAAGTAACCTTATTAACTTAAAAGGGACAACATCTTATGTGATGTCTTAACCAACTCCAAGTATTACGATTGACTTTCCTTTTAAACAGAGGTCATTACTATGATGTTACACACCTTCGAAATCCCTGAACGTGTGGTAGAGTACCAAAACTTAACACACCCGTCTATGTCTCAACTGTCTAATCAGTCCCTAAACAGTTCTCATAATTAATGTTTGAAACTTTAGAACCAGTCACTTTCAAGTAGTATCACATGGAACACTTACACTAGTTTCAGAAAAGTCATGACTAAACTACTACGAATTGGTGTCACACATTTCTTACTTCCAAAAGTAATCTTTTATGACTACATTATCTCGTTCAAAATTCCCTTCTACCTAACAATCTGATAATTTTAAGTACAAGAAAGGGGTGGATGAGGGGTAGGGGGGAACCCCTCGGGTGAGAGTAACAGAGACTTGTGGACTTCACCGTAAAACTTGATAACGTTTCTTGACAGTAGAATTGTCGTAATCGCATTGAGTCGCTACTGGCGGTGGTACTCCCGTTTCCACCCCAACCATATTCACTACAAAATTTTTGGTATTTTTATTTGGTATTTTTGGACCCCCGATGGACATTAAATCACTCGCTTTCTTTAAATACCGACCTACTTTTGAACTTTTTACCTCCTCATTTAACACATCGATCATTCACCCTTTCCTTTCATCAAGAAGACGGGACGGGAACAGTTCCAAATCCTTTTGTTAGATAATACAAATTCTCGAAAAAAAGAAAAAGGACCGTGGATTTGGTACCCTTTACTTTATTTTTATGTGAGTCACGTCGAGGAAGTTTTAGGGACCGGACGCAAAGGGAAAGAGAAGACGTCCTTTTCGAATAGACACGGAAGGTTGAAAACAGTCCTGTGTTCCCACAGTCACCCCAAGGAAACACAATATAAAGGACGCGTCCATATAAAGGACGTGCCGTCACCCCCACCCTCCACGCGTTTCCATGGTTACGGACCGGAACCAGGGGGTCGAGGCGACACGTCTACAAAGTCCTTGACACCAGAGACGGTCGGTCCCCACCCTCCACGACCAGTAACACCTTATCGCCCTTCAGAGGTGACCAAGTGGAAAAAGACTACGAGGACGAGAAGTCAACGGAGACACACGGTCTCCCACCGTGGGGTCAGTGAGGTCTCCATCTCACCTCCCTCTCCCTTTCTTGGCCTCCTCTCCACCCCCTTCCCCTTACCTCCGACCTTTCCCCCTAAGAGATCCACAACCAGAGGCCGGGGGTCGCTTAAACCTCGGGTGTGGGTGCGGAAGCTCCTTATTCGAACGAAGACGGTCTGATTCACAGTTGTCGATCCTTAAAGATTCTACTTCTTCCGAACACTGCCACTGGTTGTCGGAGATGGGAGGACCCAGGGTCCTTTAGCCTTCCCTTTGATCGCAGTCGCTGACGACCCACACGCCCACGAACGCCCACCCGCATTTCGCCGACCGCCTCACTCGGTTGTAGACTGGGCAAGGAGACACAACAGAAAACGTCAACGAGGTAAACACGTTGAGTCACTTCCCACTACGGGATTGCCACTAGAGACGGAAATTGTAGAGTGTACGGAGGGAGGTGCGTGGCTAGCGACCTTAGCGGTTGGGCTTCCGGCGGACCCAAAACATGGGTCGTGGTGTCGTAAGGGACCGGCCCCTTTCTCGCGCCAGAGGCGCCGGGTTCGACCCTCGCTTCGACATTCGCCCGCCCCGCCGGTCCCACCACCGGGCGGGCGTCGACGGTCTTACGAAGAGTCTGCGGACCTCGACCCCGGGCTCCGGCCGACCGTGCGCGACGCGGCGCCGGGAGTCCCTAAAGCCAGTACCTTACCCCAAGGGCGACTCCGACCGGTCCGGTGATCCGACAACCCTCCGCCGTCGGGGTAAAGGCTAGGCCTTGCGCCGGAAAATAGGAGGGGTTCATTGGGGCTGAGCGGCCCGGTACGGGAGACGGCGGATCCCGTGATGTGGCTCACCCGAAAGGAAACCCGCGCGACGTCTCGGCCAACGGTAGGTTCCAGAGAGCGACGATCACCACTAAGTCCAAGCGTCACTAAACCCTTCTGACACCACGACCTCCTTTTTATTTGCAGATTTTTACTTTGCGGGCATCCGTTTCCAAGTTAAGTCGTTCACTGCGAAAGGGTCGGGGGTGGGGCCCCCCCCCTCCCCACGCGGAACGCTCCTTTGTGAGCTCGGCCCTCTCCCCTCACACTTGGACCTCAGAACGAGACCCGTTTCGTACTTGGGCCCGCACAGGGAGGTCCGACCGTCGAAGGCCTGGCTGGCGGTCTGCTTCGAGACTTTGTAAAAATGGTATAATTTCACATTACACAAGAACTCTTCTCGTGTCTGTCTCTATGTCAAAGCAGTACTTTATTCCGCAGCCCTTCCAAGGGCGTCGAACGGCTCGTGCCCCTCCACTCGCTCCGCTAGGTGACATCAATTCAACCAAAGCCCTGAACCTCTCTGTGCGGACACCAAGGTCGCTCCCGGTATCTACAGCGGGCTGAAGTGAGAACGAAAGTCAGATACGGGAGGCAAAAGGGAGAGGTGTAGAGCGCCTCCTCCGTCTTCCCCTGCGGCGCGACGGAGACTGGTGTCCTGTCCTCGGTTCTGGAGCGTGGATGGGCGGGAGGGGATCCGACCCCGAGACGCCCTCTCCCGCACTTCGCGGCTGCAGTCCGCGAACCAGCTTCGAGGAGTCGTGTCAGACCCAACGCGCTTGACGGTGGAGGCTCGGCTGGCGGACGAACACCGGGTTTATTCTCGTACATCGGCCGACGAAAGAGGCTGAGGAAAAAAAAAAAAAATTTCACAAGTGTCCCAGTGGTCTCGTCTGCTGCGCCCCCGCCGCCTCGACGTGTCTTCGTTTTTTGTTGGTAGCCCCAAAGAAGACACACCAAGAAAAGGCCAGGGACAGAAGTAGCAGGTTGGGGTGCCTCTCGCACCTCGTGAGCCCGCGCGTCGCCCAAACCCCGAGGAGAGCCCGTGTCTTCCAACCAGAGAAAAGGGGCTCACGGCGCTATCCTCCAATTCCGCGTCTCAAACGGACGCCGGCGGTGGACAATCGGTGACTACCGTCAAGGTTCGACGCCTGTGGGCGCGCGCAGGAAAGGGAGGACGTCGCTTTAGGGCCCCACCTCGGGCCGCGCGCAGGAGGTCGGGGAGCCGGAGGAAGTGGAGCGAGTCCTGAGAGCCCTCCTACGCGACTCTTTGGACCCCGACACGACAATTACAAGGCGTAAACGAATATTTTGTATTTTTGACTGGTTCCACCGATCTGCCGCCCTAGTAAGGAGCGACTAAACGAAGAGACGTGGCTCCGTAAGTAGACCCCAAGCCCAATCCCTCCGGGGATTTAACTCAGACATTAGGTAGATCGGACTAGAGAGGGCGCCGCCCTACAAGGTAGAGGATTGGCTAAACGGGAGGTGATGAGGCCGACGCCCGCAGAGTTTTGATCCCCTCGGGTCCCTTCCCGCCTCCACCCCTACGTCCTACGCATAACTTTCCCGGCATCCGCACGCCTGGTGCCACAAGTGTCTGAAACCAGAAGGCCCCTTCCTCACCTCACCCCGAAGCCTAAGATTTCTGTTCCCCTGCCCCTGGGCGTCCCTCCTCCTCATCCCCATATAACGCGAGAGGGACGACGAGAGATGCTCGGGAGGCTCCGAGAGCCGCGACGGAAGAGACTGGAATTGTGCGGTCCCCTGGTAAGGACCTGCCAGGAGACTCTCGGGTTGTTAAGAGCTCCTGGGGTGGTTCACCTCCGTGGTAGGGTAGAGGATAGACCTCCGGTGCTGAGAAGGGTCAGGAAAAAAGAATTTTCCTAGAAATTTCTTAAAAAGTAAAGGGATAAAGTGGACGAGTCGCAAGTGAGGGTCAGAGCGTCGCCCCGACGCCTTTTTGCGTAGGCCCCTAGCGGGACCCAGGAAAAGAATAGAGGGGTAATGTCCGAAATGGAAAATGGTCCCCTCTAAACCGCGCCATCTTTTCGACCTACGTCGAACCCCACCGAAATCTCTCCCGCGGATTCTCATGGCGCAATCCGCTCTCTCTCCTTCTACGCGTCAGCCGTCTACCCCCAGGTCGCGCCTCGGGGGAGTAGACCTTCCCTCTTCTTGATTTCTCTGTGGGGAGAGTGGGAACCTGGACGCGCAAGGGCTCCTGGGTGGGTCAGAGCCGCGGACGGGGTCCTGTCGAGTCTTCCCTTTGAGGGCTCCGTCTCGGTTCCGAGTCCCCGCGGAGAACTCCGAAAGGCGCCCGCCGTCTCCGGCCCGGACCGAGTCTCACACGGGCCTCGCGGGGGAGACAAGGTGAGCGTGCGGAACCGGTGGTCACTTAACGCCTCCCACACCCCTCCTCTCTCACGTGAAACCCTACCCCCTACCCCCGCGCGTCTCGTCAGGCATCGGGTTCAGAGGGCCCATTTGTGAGGGCCGTCCCCGTCCCGGCCGCCGCGCGCGTCGCCCCTTCAGCCGCCCCTGCGGGGGAGGAAATGGACAGGCTCGGACGTGCGCGCCCGCCGGCGCCGCGGCGCCCCCGCCCCGAACGGTCGGGCGCGCGGCCCGCCCTGAATCGCCCCCGCCTCGGGTGCCACTAACCCGGGCCTGGACCCCGGTGGTCGGACTCGACCCGTCGTCTCGGCGCGTCCAAAGTGAAGCGAGGTTCGTCGGCGGTCCAGAGCCAGGACGTCCTCGCGAGACAGGGTGAAGCGGCAGCGGCGGCGCCAGGAGCCTAAGAGCGTTGGCGGGACGCGTGGGACGGGAGACGCCGGTCGTGGCAAAGTCCGACGAACCCAATCGGAGCAAGAGCGGCGGCGGCGGCGTCGGCCACGGTGGCGGAGCCACGGCAAGGGGACCGGGAGCGGGGGGTTACAGACTGGGATTAAGTGCTTGACTCTTTGCGTTCCATTTATGAAAGCTCAGGGCCCCTCGTCCGGCCCATGCCTACCTTCTAACGGCGCCCTCGGTCGTGCCGCGGTGGAGGTCGGGCGAAGGGCGCGTGCACGCCAATCTCCGCGCGCAGGAGCAGAGCGCACAACAGCCCACCCTCCGCCAGTGGCCACGCCCAGCTCAATCACGGCGTCCGTCCCCTCCCAGCAGGCGTGACTCCGACGCTCGTGAATTGCCGAGCCCGCCCCTACGCCGCGTGGCCCTACCACTTCGGAGAGGCCCGGCTGACCCCCTCCGTCGCGCACGCGGGGCGCGACTGACCCCTCGACCCCCGTCGGCGCGGCCTGGTCCGACTGGCGGGCGGGCACTTCAGAGCGGGCGGGCGGTCCAGGCTGCCCAGGACTCATCGCCGGCGCTCTATTGGTCGGCCAAAGCGCAGAGCCGAAAAAAACCCCTGCGTCCGAGCAACACTTCCTAAATACCTTGTCGCTGCCACTAATTTGACTGCCCTGAGCTGAAAAGAAAAATGAGTAAGTCCGGCTTCAAAACCCGACGACGACGCAAGCAGGAGAGAGACCCTGCAAAACCCCCAGGACGGGGCAGACGCCCGCGAGACGCCTGCTACGGGTTGCGTTCTAGGTGTCTGTCGGTCTCTGTTCTCCCGGAGGGGGCTGGCGGCCCCGTGCGCCACCTGCTCGGCGACCGACATCCTGGCCGGGCCAGGGCACCCCGGGCTAGGAGAATCGCTAAGCCCACACGAGTGAGCGGCGAGCTAGGTGATCGTCAGGACCGACCGACCGATCGACGTGGCACGGGAGCCCCCGGACAATGAGCCCCAACCGCGTCCATCACCTTACGGGTGACGGACCTGGGGCCGCTACCCCCACACCTATATAAAGAACAGCCACCAGCGCCTACACGCGCAGCCACCGGTAAACCACGCACAGGGCACCGCGTACCCCTCTTTCTCCCTCCTTCAGCCTCCTCCTACCCCCGAAGCCGACCCCTCTCCCACCGGAAATCCCACGGGTGGGGTCGCCCGGACGTGACCCCAGCCGCCGGCCCCGACCTCAGACCCCGGCCGAGACGCCCAGGACAAAACAGAGGTCCACTGGCCGAGAACCCCCGCCGCCCTCGACGTCTCCGCCCGCGCCGCGGTCCTGACTGCCTCCCCTCCCCGTCCAAACCGACCCGTCGGGGCCAGGGTCTCCGGGGCCTTTGGAGGCGGCGGCGAGGGCGGCGTCAGTCCCGGGCTCGGCGCAAGCCGCCGCTCAAACAGTTGTTAGCGGAGCGGAAGCCGCCGGACAACCGTCCGCGGCGGGGGCGGCGGCGGTGGCTAACCGACGCCGAGGCTCGCTGGCGCGCTCCCGGTTAACCCTCGCGCCCGTGGGCCGCGGCCGCCGCGCCCCTCCAGCCGCCACGGCCGCCGCCGCCCGCGTCACGCGCTCCCCTCCTCGCCCTCCTCCGCCTCCTACAAGGGCCGACGACGCCGGCCCCGTCGCGCCCGGTGTCCGCTCCGCGCGCCTCGGGAGCCGACGGGCCGCCTCGCGCCGCCGCCGCCCGCCTGCCGCTAAACGTCCGAGACGCGACGCGCCCCTCGAGTCTCGCGCTCAGAGCCCGAAACAAAGGGCGCGGCGGAAGCACACCTGACAGCCCCCCAAGGTCCAGCCGCTTCCCGCGCCCGACCCGCGGCGCCCCGGGCCCGAGCCTGCGTTGAGCCTTCCCTTCCCCGCCTGCACTTAAAGCCGGATTAACGGAATCCTTCCCTCCCAAAGCCCCCACGCCCTCGGTGCGCGGGATTACGGCGAGTCGCACGCCTCAATGAATACCTAAACCGACCCCAGCGGTCCTCGGCCGAACCCCCTGGAAGGAGGGTAAACCTCCACACGTGGGTTGTCGCGCCCACATCGAGCCTCTTCAAGACAGCCCAAGCCACACCGCGCGACGGGCGCGGGGGCGGGCGGGGAGTGGCGCCCTCCTCCCCGCGCGCCTGGTCCTCGCCCTCCCTGACGCCCGCCCGCCTCTCGGCCCCGGCTCGGCTCGGCGCGACTCAATGTTTGAGATAACACTGCGTGAATGATGCTGACTGCCGGGAACGGTTTGGAAGGGGTCTGAACGACAGGAGTCGTGAAAGCCGTCTTGTTACCCCGGCCTCACCCCTTGCGCCGGTCGGCGGACGTTAGCGACGTAGACGCGGGCGAGGACCCGAGGTCACAACATAGACTAGGCCCCTTTAGTCTCGGGCGCCCCTCAAAGACTGAATAAGATCACCCGGGACCCGTTTCTTGTGAACAGTCATCTAGAGTCTGTTCGTCGGAGAAGATTTTGCACACACACACACAATGTCGTGGCCAAGGTCCTCATTAACTGTAACAACGACAAAACAAACCACCGACCTTCAAATCAGGGAGAGGGGTGAAGTGGGGGGTGGGGGTTTTACTATGGAAATAAAAATTCCAATAAAGATAATAAAACCTTCCAGAATACCTCTTGATGAGATAATCATTACTGAAATTGTTACAATTTCATAACCCACAATTAAGATTCTCAAACAGTGCTTCTCCACTTTCAAACGGGTCAATCCACAAGCAACATTAACAATGAAACGAATTCTATTGGGATCAAAATTAAAAGGAACGTCTTTTTTTCTGGTTTACCGTTTCGTTGGAAGGCTACATTCAAGACTCACACTGTCTCTTCCACCTGTTAACGTCGGACGGCTCTCCGGAGGAGTCGAGTCTGGTCCCCGGGGGTGGAGAAATGTCTGTCTCGCCGTTCCATTAGGACTTCCTCTTCCCCTGGCGACGGGGGTTCCGTCGGGCGTCCCGGGCGACCGGGGTGGCCGGTCGGGGCCGGGAAAGCGATGGTCTAGGGGCGAGAAGTAGAAGCACTCTTCTAGGAGGAACGACAGAGCCAGGAGGTCGCCCATAAAGAGAAAACTGTGTCTGTCCTCGGGCCGTGGGTACTCAACACTGTTTAGGTGTGTCTGGGGTTCGGGAGGAACGGTCCGGAAGTTGGTAATAGAGTCACGTTACCCATTCGTTATGGCCCCTCCGCTGACGTACGCACCCACGTAAATCTCGTCGGGGGACAAATCTGAGGAAAATGACTAAACAAAGTACAAGACAACCCTTACCTCGTGCACAGTTCATTTTGTAGGTTGGTTGTAAAATTTTTCGTACAACCGATGCAAAACACCGTCGTCACTCAACTACAGGTACGTAGTCGGACAACCCCTCCTACATAGCACATAGTATGGGGTGCCACGGAAGCATGTCACAGAATCGCCGACGTACGAATTCTACGTGGAATTCTACACGAGCAATTACTGTAAGGTAAACTTTCCCCGAGGTGTCAGTCAATGCCGTCTATCGCACTCTTGGATTGGGTTTGACACCTCTTTCTCTACTCTTCGAGTAGTAAAATTTTTTACTATAAAAATATTTCTATCTGATCAAGTATAGACGGAAGGGTAGTATCTTGGTACTTTTGTCAAACAAAAGATGAATCTAAAGAGAAGTCTGAAGAAAACAAAAGATCCCAAATCCCCAAACCTGCATCATGATTGTTCTAATCTAACACCTTAAAATAAAGTCCCCAATTTCCGTCAGTTCTCAGACTTCCTCCTCACCGTTCGTACCACGGGTCTTTTCGGTCCGTCAGGGAAACCACTCCCGGGACTGTCTCCCTTCCTCGCGCACGGTCGACCTTCTCGTAAACGGGAACAGGTAAACCCACGGGGGTCCACATCGACACACCGGTGCACCAGAGATCGACCATCCAAAAGGATACACTTCCCCGAAGGGACCACCGAGTCTACCAGTTCTTAGACTTCCGTCACGTTCTCTGGGTCCAAACTATCGACCCACTCCTTCTAGGGGACCTCCAAAAGGAGGTCCGGTCTATCAGACTCTTACGTCTCGAACTACAGACATTAGACGAATAATTTGACACATTGAGTAAATCTTGAAACTTTCGTGTCATGTTCGGTGTATTTTTGTAGACACCGGAACTAAACTGGTCAACTCGAAGGTCGTACACTAAAACTCATATACGTCAAGATCGGTGGGATTAGTCGCCCATGTACCCAACCAAGTTTAGTGACAAGAAGTCATCACCTTTTCCAAATTATTAGTCGCCTATGTACCCAACCAAGTTTAGTAACGAGAAGTCATCATCTTTTCCAAGATAGAACTAATCCTAAGTGGTCTTAGAGCGAATGGTAAATAGGTCTAATCGAGAAGACACAACTCTATATTCATTCAACCGTCGTTATTCCTAATTCTTTAGGTCGTATCCAAGACAAATTTTGTATCCACTGTGGTACAGTTTTCGATTAATTTTACTTTAGTCGTCCCATCTGTACACTGACGACCTGGCGTTACTGTTTAGAATCAAAACGTTTATGGTGTCTCGAGACAGATATTTTAGAAGTCATCCTACTCGGCACGTCCAGACAGGGGTGCAACGTTTTAATCTTTCTTGGAGTCTTCAACCCGTGTGGACCCTTCACTGTCTGTGTACTGTTTTTGTGGTCGTCGACATACACAAACGACGAGTGGAGGACGACTTACGACTCACCGAAATAATCCTGGGGAAGGAATCCCTTTCCTTGACCTTCAAAATGATAATAAGATCAATAACGATAAGGGCTCAAGTAAAGTCGGAATCTTCCAGAACCACAAGCGTACAAAAAGACGGGAACTTTTACGAGAACTGACATCCTCGTAAATATCCATGTATTACTCAATGATTTACTCAATTACACCAAAATGTCACATGTACAAATTTACTTTTACACTTTTCACAATCAGCGAGTCAGTACAGACTGAGAACCACTACGGTACCTGACATCGGGACGGTCCGAGGAGACAGACACCTCAAGAGGTCCGTTCTTATAACCTCACTCTCGGAAAGGGAAGAGATCCCCTAGAAGGGCTGGGTCCTATCATGGGTCCAAAGGACGTAACATCCGTCTAGGAAATGGTAGGTTCGGTGGTCCCTTCGAACACCTACAAATTTTTGTGGTACGGAAAAAAAAAACTTCCTAGGAAGGCTTCGATAATATCAAGGGGGGACGTCTGGAAACTTAGTCAAAGACGTCCATCGAATCACGTACCTTTATCAAAGAGTAACGGACCTTATAAGGAGGAAGTTGGTCCTTATCACCCACACCATCAAAACACAAAAACAAATTCATCCCTACCCGTACTCACGAAAAAGACCACTACAAATCGTTCGATTAATATTCCATTCGTGGCAATGAACTCCACTGTCTACATGTCGAAATCGTTCTAGTGTTAGATTTAATAATTCGCTTCAATGCCAAAATGGACACTTTATATTTTATTACCTAGGACTCCACATTAAAATGTCATGATTGGCGTAAGGGTGTCCGACCACACTATTGAATCTCCGATTACGTGTCCTAATTTACTATTCAAACCTCCCCGAATAGACTTCTATTACGTAGTTCAAAAGCCATAATTCAAGAACCCTCTAAATAACCCTAACCTCACTTAATGACTACCCCCCTCCCCTAATTCTACACTCACACAGTGTCTTATTTTGAACGTAGAAAGCATCAGGTATTGAAAAAAAGGACCGATAAGAATTTTATGAAGTCACGGACCCCTGGTGAAGTCACACCACTAAACTAGTTGAACAAGAGACGTACCGGTACTCATCGTGAGGAACAAGTCGGTATGGGTAATTCTACAAGTTGCTTCGAAGACTATTAAACAGCGTTTCATGTAAAAAGTGTTTCTCCAGTAATACTGACGAAAGTTGGTCGCCGTCGTGTTTACCCTCCAATCTTTCTCCAGGAAGGAGTCGCGAAGGAAACCGGTGTCTTGTCGAAAGACGACTCACTGCCCCACCTCTCGCACATACAACACTAAAACAGGACTCTTACATTTCAGAACAGATCCTATATGTTGTCTACAAACTCGATATTTACAGAAAGGTAACAGAAGAAGCAGGAGTCAAAAAGACTTCTATAGAAGTTTTTTATAAACATTCTCTCTGTCAAAAAAGTAAAAATGGTCTAAAATAAGAGAAATGGGGGACCCTCCTCACCGGAACCGTTTACGATAGACTTTAGTCACTCGACACATAAGAGTAGTCTTAGTGGTCGTCTCCACAACTAACCGTCCCACGGAAAAGACCTCTCACACGGTACCTACACAAACCAAGTCTACACGTGACTTAAGACATGTTCAAGTATAAGAAACTTCTACTTCAGATTCGTCAACGTCTAGTCTCGAGCCTTTCCGACTCATATCCACTTGTGACCAATAATCGTCGAGGGTATGAAAGACACCATTTACAATATGAACAACGACCGCGTAATCTTAGGTGACCACCCTCAATTAACTCAACAAGAAGTTCGGGTAGGGAGTCGTAGAACACGGACGCTAGGAATATCGACCATTGCCCGGGGAGAAAATTTGATACTCGAGAGTCTCACCCCTGTACTGTAGGGCTTCCAGGACTACTCTGGACCTCTCCTCCTCCTCCACGAATCTCCTATAAGTCTCAGTAAGTTCGGAACGGAAAGGTCTCTCGACTGGTCCCTGTTTATTCCAAAGGGTTTTTCAGAAACATCCTTCTACTGGAACGGGTACGGACAGTTTTTTATCCAAAACAATAAATCCAGGTCGACAGTCCACACAGCACGTCCTCGTTACCCATACCACCGCCCTCGTGTCCGGGTCCCCCTCCGGCGGGCCCTCGTACCTCGACAACGGAACCCTGATCACGTCGGCTCTCGAGTCAGCGAGTCACAGGCGCGCGACGCCAAACATCCAAATCGCAACTTCTTTCTTTCATTTTACGGAGTCAGAAAGAACACACTTAACATTCGACTCTGCAAAAATTATATCACCCAATTTAATATATAAAAAAATAGTATTATTTGTGTTTTGCATGGCAGAAGTGACAAGGCCTCTTATGAGACATCGGTACAACTCGCAGAAGTGTAACGACGCATCGGTCAAGAATCTCGAAAGAGCAGCATGTGACGACTTTAAACCATCGGCACTTTCGTGGAGGGGCAAAGAGAGAGGGTGGGTCGAGAACCGTCGGTGGTAAGATGGAAGACACACTAAAAACTACTGAGATTAATCCATGGCGTACACTCACCTCTTAGGGTCCCTACCACCTCGGACCACCCGACGGCAGACACCCCAGTGTGTCTCAGCCTGTGCTGACTTCACGGAATCGTCGTCGTCGGCGTCACTCACCTTAGTGTGTCATAAACTGAAAAAGACTGACCGAATAGAGTGAGTCGTATTACAGGACGCCTCAGTAGGTGTAACATTGGGCACTTCGCCTAAGGGAAGGAAAAATTCCGACCTAGTCTAAGGCAACATACACATTTGGTGTGAAAGACATAGGTAAGTAAACAACCGCTTGCAACTCAACGAAAGTAGCGAAACGACAACATTTATTATGACGACACTTGCACCTACATGTATAAAGACAAGCTCTAGAATGACACGTAAGAAAGTCTATGTCTGGATTTTCACCCCACCGACCCAGGACGTCATCTAGACAAAAGTCAAAAAATTCCTTGTAAGTCTTTTGCTTCTGGTACCGTAGGCCAGGGTAGTGAAGTACCCTTTATCTACCCCTTTGTCACCTTTGTCCGAGGTTTTAGTGACGTCTACCACTGACGTCGGTACTCTAATTTTCTGCGAATGAGGAACCTTCTTTTCAATACTGGTTGGATCTATCGTATAAGTTTTCTTCTCTATAATGAAACGGTTGATTCCAGACAGATCAGTTCCGATACCAAAAAGGTCACCAGTACATACCTACACTCTCAACCTGACATTTCTTCCGACTCGCGGCTTCTTAACTACGAAAACTTGACACCACAACCTCTTCTGAGAACTCTCAGGGAACCTGACGTTCCTCTAGGTTGGTCAGGTAAGACTTCCTCTAGTCGGGACCCTAAAGAAACCTTCCTTACTACGATTTCGACTTTGAGGTCATGAAACCTGTGGAGTACGCTTCTCAACTGAGTAACCTTTTCTGAGACTACCCTCCCTAACCCCCGTCCTCCTCTTCCCCTGCTGGCTCCTACTCTACCGACCTACCGTAGTGACTGGGCTACCTGTACTCAGACTCACTTGAGGCCCTCTACCACTACCTGTCCCTCCGGACCGCACGACGCTAAGTACCCCAGCGTCTCAGCCTGTGCTGACTCGCTGACTTGACTTGACTTGACTTGACTATTGACAAACGGTGGCACCGACGTGACTAAACGCAAGGGTGGTAGTCATAAGGAAAAGTGATGGAGGAGTTGGTCGTAAACAATAGAAAAAGACTGTCATCGGTAAAATTGTCCTCAGTCCACTATTGAGGTACACCAAATCTAAGAGTCGAGGGATTACCAATCAGTGCAACTCGTAGAAAAGCATACAAACAACCCGTAATTCATAAAAAACTATGATTGGAATGGTCAAAGAAAAATGAAGAAATTCACCCTGATGCTCTTTTTTCAGTCTAATCCAGACACCGATCGTAAGCCGAGATTGTCTTACCCAACCGGAACGTCTACTCCCTCGACCTGTGTCGAACCACGAAATCGTCGGTCTGGACTGAGAACGAGAGTTTCGTGGAGTAAAGGTACCTTGAATAAGGAAACCACAGAAAACAACTGAGTCTATTCACTTTCATTAGTGGGATTAGAACATTCGTAGAATTTGTAGTCTACTCGAAACATTCCAGATGAGAGGTCCATTTACATTTATAGCCAAAACAAAGTGGAGAAATTTGAGACACTAGGTACGTCCAAAACTCTTCCACCTTCCACCTCACTAAACCAAGGAACCCGTGGCATTCAGACGGGTGTTTAGGAGTACTATCAAAAGAAACGACTTCTGAACCAAGACCGGAGGTTTGGGGTTCCAGAGAGTAAGTCTGTGGTTCTCTTTGTCCATCAAACATAATGACACAGGACACACCCCCGTCTTTCACTACTGTCTCACTTGTCGAAGAAGTGACCAAGGATTGTTGAATCATTCAATGTCGAAAGATCTGTAAAAATTCAATGTAGATAATTTTTTTGGTTTTAGAAACTCCATTTTTATCTAACTGTACGTCAACCTTCTCTATTGTCTCCAGGATCCACAGGAAATGGGTCAAATGGTGTCACCGTCGTAGAACAAATTTATCGTGTCACCGAAGGGGCCGCCGAGTCTGCCATCTCTTAGACGGACGTTACGTCCTCTGCACCCAAGCTAGGAAACCGGTCCTTTTAGGGGACCTCTTCCTTTACCGTTGGGTGAATTCATAAGAACGGACCCCTTAAGGTACCTGTCTCCTCAGACCGTCCGATGTCAGGTACCCAGCGTTTCTCAGTCTGTGTCGACTCACTGCTTGTTGGTGTTGTAGTATCGGTCGTGCCCTGTAAAATCTTGGGGCGACGGCATACATTTAAAGTCGTCGGAGTGTACCTGAGGCAAACACACGCACCCTCATACAAGACACGGTAAAATAGTCTATACATCCAAACTCACTGGGGGGGGGGGGGTGGGTCCTGCTGGACCTAGGTCTTCTTAAGGTAGGGAGCCAAAGAGAACGTGCAAAAATATCAGCGTCGGTGGAAGGAAGACGAGGGATTGGGGGTCGTCGGCCCTTAGACTCACCGTACAGACGTGAAGACAGGAAAGTCCATACGATAGTTCTACGGTATGGCATTCACCGAGAACCTCGAACCGAGAAAAGTGAGTCGTACTTTGGTGACTCCGGGTGGGTCTTGCGACACACACAACGTACACGGAGGCAAAGGGACAACCGGACAACCTCCCGTAACCGATAACCGTCCGGGACCGTCCCTGGACCGTATCGACCTTGACCCCCGTAAACGGTCGAGCGGGACCTGTAGTTCGACACGGGAGACCATACAGAAACCCGTCGAAAGTCAACTTTCGGTGCCCGTGGCCGGAAGTAAAAATTCGGCGACGGAGCGACGGTCGGACCGGTGATGGACTGCGCACGCACCACTGTCGAGTGACCTCGCGACGACGACGACGACGACGACGACGACGACGACGACGACGACGACGACGACGACGACGACGACGACTCAGCGAGTCCGTACGGGCTGAGGCACACTGGGGTGTCTGCCGTCGGGTGGTCCGAGGGGGTAGGGGCCGTAAGAGGTCCGTCCTTGTGACCGCACGACCACCATGCGTTACCAAAAAGCGTAGACAAACAGAGACAGGTGGGAGGATACTCGACCGGCAAGCGGCGTTGTCTTGACAAGGACATGTCCAAACACACACTTGCACTCAGAAGTAAAGAGACCCCATTTACAGGTCTTTACGTCAGTGACCCAGTCTACCATAATTCTTTGACGGTTTCTCAAAGGGTCTCACACGTTAAAAGGTTTTAACAAAATCAGAGACAGGACCAATATTGAATATCTTTTGATATTTGATTGTTATAGTCCCTACTTTACCCGATAGTGTCGTCTCGCACGTAGGTCTATGAACATAAAAGAATAAAAAATTGGAAAGACCTAAAAAATCAGAAAGATCTCACACAGACAAAACTAAAAAAATTTGGTCGGAAACCAAAGTAAATGAAAGGAGATAATAAAAGGACAGAAGTTAAGACAACAAAATAGTAAGACGACAAATAAAACACAGACAAAACAAAAAAGATTAAAGAACTCCCATCCTCAAATCTCATCACCAGGGAGGAGATGACGTTCGTAAATGACAGTATTTAAAGAGAAGAAGGGACGAAATTGACATAGGGTGTGCAAAACTGTATAAGACAAAAGTAAAAGTAACTGAAGACACAATAAAGGAAACTAGGAGACTGGGATCTGATAAATCTGTACACAACAAAGTAAAGGTCCATGAGTTTCTACCAGAACAGAAAGAGTACAAAAGAACACACTAAGGTTATACCAGTCTCTTGTGTGAGACTTACTTAGGTCAAGAAAATTTACATAACCCCAAACAAAACACCCAGTCCTGTACCAGACACACCCCTTACCGGGTCCTCACGGACACCCGACCCCGCAAGCAGAGGACGACGACGCCCTACCACACAGTCATACATAGACAGGTAAGCTAGAATGGTCGACGAACACAACGACCGCGGAGACATAGAAAGGACTCAAAGACAGATCAACAGAACAGTCATCGAGTCTCACGTCACAACTTCAGGGGTCGACATCATCACCTAAACAGACAAAGAGGAAAGCATAGACAGTCTGAAAGAAGGCATATGACGTTCCGTGACAATCCACACTCGTGTCGAACTTAATACAGAAGGACAATCTCACTAGGAAGATAGTAACGACACTACAGATGAAATAGTCTATGATTACATCGGTGAGGACGAAAAACACTTTCTATAATCGTCACAAACATAAACGTCATGCCCAAAAACACGCGCCACGTAGAAACCTGCCAGGACAAAAAAGAGGACGTAAGTCGGACAGACGAGTCGACACACGATTCCGGCGAACGCAAGTCCCACCGACGACTACACAATCTCGAACTCAGACGGTCGAGTGACAGAAAGACAAAGGAGGCAAAAAACACAACGAAAAAAAAGTCAGACTGATTCTTAATGAACTCGTGAAAAATGCTGAGGTAGAACAAAAAAAGAGAGAAAAACCATCAGAAAAATGTGTATTGACGGGACGCGCGAGTCAGTGAAGTCAGTACAGACTGAGAAACACTGGGGTACCTGACATCGGGTGGTCCGAGGAGACAGGTACCCCGAAAAATCCGTTCTTATGGCCTCAGTCAACGACAAAGGAGGAGGTCCCCTAGAAGGACTCCGTCTTCAGCTTGGGGTCACAGCACGTGACGTCCACTGAGAAGTGGCGACTCGGTGACCCCTCCGGCAGTGTCAACGAGACCCAATGTGACATGTACACATCGAACATCGATGGTAGACGACGAGAGTCACTATGGCGACAAAGGGTCGAAGTCGAGTCGCATCCATGGAATGAAGAAGGAAAATCCAGGGAAATAGGACGGGACAAAAAGTAAAATAAAATAATAAAGAAATTTAAAAAAGTTAAATAAAGACCCAAAATCATCGTCGTACACCCTGAAAAACAACTCCACGTGTCCGAAGAGATCAACACTATATGTTCGAGGTCTAGTGTGCCCCAGGTATCAACACCATACACCCGAATTAACGGGGTGTCGTATACTCTAGAGTCAAGGGACTGATCCCTAGCTTGGGTACAAAGGACGTAACCTTTCGTCTAACTATTGGTGACCTGGTGGTCCTTTCAGAAGACGGGACTAAAAATTTACAGAATTTTATAAAGAAGGTATATGTGAACTCATGATACAGTCTACTGTCATCATAATAATAATAACGAAACTGGTAGTTTACATTGAATTTGAGAACTTTTCAACCGATCAAATAATCTACATGGAGGTAAAAAAGGGGAAGGATGACAAGAAAGCAAAGACTTCAGGGTTCTCGCAATAGTAGAGGAAGGATAAATCTCCTGAGGAAACTAGTAAGAAGTCACTGTCCGGACGATCGTTGTTAGTAATCACGAGAAAACAGACTCTTAGACAAAGGGGAGGTGGGGTCTCCTATAGAAGTGACCTATATCTTAAACACCAACTATCGACAACCAAAAAACAAAAAAAAAAATCACGAACTTTTTGTACAGTAAAGGAGGACTGGAAGTACCAACATCCACTCTTTAGGAAACAGTGAACTCAACAAAAGGATATTCACTACACAGCAAAGACAGACCGATGAAGCCCCCCAAAAGGAACTCAAATCGAAGATCTTTAAATTACACCGAACCTAAAAAATCCAAATAGAGAAAACTCTAAGTGAGTCGAAGAATTTAGACACTAAACTACAAAACACGGTTCAAACCCCTCAAAAATCGGTTATGTCAAAACCTATGAGAGGGTCAGGGAAGGACGGAGAACACCCTGAGGACATCCTCTCATAATCACAACACGACCCCAGAGTGTCCAGGGACTCTACCGACAAGTAAAAAGTAGTGCATGGGAGAGAGAAGACTACTTTAAGACAACTAGTCGAAGGACAGTCGGTTGAGAGGAGACAGTGAAGGTGAGAATAACAACCAGGATAGGTCACGAAAAAATGAGATTTACATAAAAAGTCAAGATTCTAAAACGGACGAGGACGGCCCCAACCCCTCACCTGCAAGTCTAGGGAAGCCTAGGGAAGGGTCGCGTCGTCCCGTGACTGATGCGGCGAAGTGCCTCGGGGCGACCCCCGCCTACGAGGGAGCCGGGACGGGACGGCTAAGCTCCTCCCCTTTTTCACCTCCTGACTGAACGTCCGGAACAAAGGCGCCTCCCCCGTCCCCCCGGTTCCGAGTCGAGGAGAGACGAGGGACAACTGTGGTCACCTCCGACCTCCCCCCGCTTGCGGTCGGGACGGACGGTGCGGACCAAGGGGGAAGTACGACCACCGACACCTCTGGACCACTGGGTGGCCCAGGACGACTGAGAATTCCGACCCTATCCCCGCGGTCACCCAAAGGACGACGGAGGAAGTCAGAATGATGACGGTCCCCGACCCGTCCAGGTCGAAGGGCGATCGGGAGGGGGACGGTGTCCATTCCCACTGAGTGAGACTGAACAAGACAAAGTAACGAGTAGTCGCACTCCACCTCCACCCCCGACCCGGGTGCCTGTCATACGTACGTACACACACACACACACACACACACACACACACGCGCGCGCACGCACGAGTGTGTGTGTGCCCATCACCGCTGAGTGGGTCGGACAATGACACACACACACACGTACACACGCACACACACACGAGTGTGTGTGTGCCCATCACCGCTGAGTGGGTCGGACAATGACACACACACACACACACGACTGTGTGTATACCCATCACCGTTGAGTGGGTCGGACAATGACACACACACACACACACGAGTGTGCGTGTACCCATCACCGCTGAGTGGGTCGGACAATGACACACACACACACGTACACACGCACACACACACGAGTGTGTGTGTGCCCATCACCGCTGAGTGGGTCGGACAATGACACACACACACACGACTGTGTGTATACCCATCACCGTTGAGTGGGTCGGACAATGACACACACACACACGTACACACGCACACACACACGAGTGTGTGTGTGCCCATCACCGCTGAGTGGGTCGGACAATGACACACACACACACACACGACTGTGTGTATGCCCATCACCGTTGAGTGGGTCGGACAATGACACACACACACACACACGAGTGTGCGTGTACCCATCACCGCTGAGTGGGTCGGACAATGACACACACACACGCACACACACACACACGAGTGTGTGTACCCATCACAGCTGAGTGGGTCGGACAATGACACACACACACACGCACGCACACACACACGAGTATGCGTGTACCCATCACCGTTGAGTGGGTCGGACAATGACACACACACACGTGCGCCAGTGTGCGTGTACCCATCACAGCTGAGTGGGTCGGACAATGACACACACACACACACGTGCGCCAGTGTGCGTGTACCCATCACTGTTGAGTGGGTCGGACAATGACACATACACACACACGCACACACACACGCACACACACACACACGCGAGTGTGTGTGTGCCCATCACCGTTGAGTGGGTCGGACAATGACACACACACACACACGCGCACACGAGTGTGTGTACCCATCACCGCTGAGGGGGTCGGACAATGACACACACACGCACGCACACACACACGCACGTGCACACGCGAGTGTACGTGCGCCCATCACCGCTGAGGGGGTCGGACAATGACACACACACACGCACGCACACACACACGCACGCGCACACACACGCACACACACACACGCGCGAGTGTGCGTGCACCCATCACCGCTGAGTGGGTCGGACAATGACGAAGGCACGACGAATCAGTCCCACTGCCCAGTCGCTTGAGGTCCTCGGTCACCTCCTGTCTCATCGGACCGTCCGACGTCAGGTGCCCCAGTGTTTCCCACCCTGTGCTGAACCACTGACTTGTTGTCGTCCCAGTCGAGAGGTACGCCGGGGGTCCCACCCTGGCGTCGTGGAAGACAAAGGAGACGCGTAGTGGACCCTCCGGTCGAGGGGTGGACTGGACGGTGTGGTCGACCGACCAACGTCTCGTCCCCCGTGAGGACGACCCACCCCCTACCCACCGTGCGTCACGAGGGGACGTCAGCCCACCCACACCGATTCTCTGAAACGAGACCCCCTCGGGGTAGGGGGTCAGGAATCCGAGACCGTCTGTCCGAGAGGAACGACACAAAAAGGAGACGGACAACCTCTAACGCAACGTCCGCAGACGTCACGACGCCGACCCCCATACCTCTCATTAACCTCCTAGGTCCTCTCAGTGGGGGTGCAGTAAGGAGTTTGGGGTGCCAGGGGTCCCTCGGGTGAGGGTAAAGGGCGAGTCAGGAGACACGAACAAAATGAATAAAACAATTAAAATAAGCAAACAAAGAAAGACCGACACTACTCAGAAGTGTCGACGTGTTCGGAAAAGAGATCAATGCCGCTCGTCTCCGACGAGAACCAACGTCACACACCCAACGAACAACGAAACCGAAACGAATAATGTCTCTTGTCCGAGATCCCACTCTCCCGAAGCCATCAACGCTGACTACGGGCCCGAGATCTCGTGTCCGGGCAATCAACACCGCGCGCCCGAATCAACGACGTGGCGCACCCCGGAGAAGGGTCTGGTCCCCAGTTTGACTACAGGGGACGTAGCCGTCCACCTAAGAAATAATGACTCGGAGGTCCCTTCTGGGACACGAACGGACAATTTTAGGTCTCAAAAATCAACACTCTTTCCTCCTGGAGCCTCTTGTCCCTCTGGGGTGAAAGCACTTTGATCTTTGGAAATAAAAGAAAAGTGGTTCACGAGTGTTGACTACAACTGGCCGAGACCAAAGTTTCATGACCCAACCGATTTTTCAAGTAAGTCCAAAAAGACATTGTAGAATTACCTTTTTGGGTTTGATTAAAAAACCGGTTGGGTCACGATGATGTAAACTCTTTAGCACAGAAAGCGGGAATAAAAATGAGATATACCCTACTATCCGAAAAACACAGCCTTCTCTAACTTGTCATTAGGAACTGTACAAAAATCTATGATTGACGTCGCAAGTCAGAACATTAGGAGACCATCACATGGGAGTCACCCATGGGTCGTCCGGGGGGAGTATACGTGACGGACTTTTACATACCCATTGAGTTCAAACCGTCGCGCACGACGTCTCCTTGAAGAGTAATTCCTTTTACCATTCAGGACGTCAAGAACCTTACTGACCTGAGATGACATTTCGTCCTTCTTCTAGCTAGTAGGTAACTAAACAGAATCAATTATAAATCCTGGAACCGCCACAATCTAAAGATCTAGACGTATGCGTGTATTAACGGTCAACTTACGGTCTGGTAGACTGTGCCACAAAGGACTGGATGAAAAGTCTGGTCACTAAGTCTCGTGAACAGGTCACGGGCTCACAGGTGTGTGAGGACCAGACACCAGCGGGGGGGTAAGACCCGTCCTGAGGGGTACCTGGGGGTGACGGGTGTGGTCTCAGGTCGCCACAAACGAAAAGGAAGCAACCCAGTCGGAGTCGGAGCCGTATGAGGAGGGCTCTGCCTGAGGGTCGGCGAAAGTGGGACGGCAGTGACAGGAGACCAACAAGTGCAGTCACCGGTCCTGGACCCGGTCCCGTGCACCGAAATCCGACGAAAGGACCAGACACCTCAAGAACACCTGTGTTTCGTTTACAGACAGGAATCTCTGGACACGACACGACACAGCCCGTGACCCGACACTCGGGACACAGTGGGCGGACGGACGTCTGGGACGAGCCACCCGTGTCTTCTCCCGGACCGTCAGGAAGGAAAGGGTCCTTTACGACCGCCTTCGTATACACGTCTCGCAAGTAGTGCCGCCAAAAATGTGGTTGGCCTTTTGACAACCGTCATGAGTACCATATCCTTTTGGAGATGCAATGATGTGTAGGGACCCGACACTAACACTTCGACAGAAGTATTTCTACAATTTTTCTTATTAGTGTACCTTTTACGAGGACCGTATTACAATTCGAAATGTCTCAATGTCTCAAGAACTACTGTGGGACCACAATGACAGTCAAACACGACGACACTGATTTTGTGGTATCTAACCCACGGAAACTCTTATTTGTAAACAGACTTCAAGACCTTCAACTTCAGACTCTAGGTCCACAACCGTACCAGTCCGAGGCTACTGGGAGAAGGTCCGAGCATCCACCGAAGACACAGTGCTCCACCCTTCTGTCCTTCGATTGAGGAACTGGGGAAGAAGATTCCCGTGATTGACATGAGTGCTTCTGAGGTGGGAGGACTGGACTATTGGGACATATCCGGGGTGGAGGTACATGTAGTGTGACCTCCACTTAAAATACCCGCTGTACTTGTACATGGGGTATCGTGCACCAAAACACAAGTTCGTCAAATGTTCGTATTGTTTTTCTAATCTTCTTTTTATGTAGTTTTACAATTATCACTTTGAAAAACATAAGTTGAGTGTCCACCAGAATTGGAAGAATGGAATAAAAAAAAAGAAAAAAACCATAAACCTTTTAGTAGTACTCATCGTAAATATTAATTACGTATTACATATATAAATTTTAAACTCCCTCCTAAAGGAACCGTCGGGTCATCAATTCTGAAACGGAAGGTTACACCCCCACCCCCTTCCCACCCCACACCCAAACTATTCTAGGGTGTACGGAGTCCCGTTTTTCTCGTGTCGTATTTTGTCTTCATTATAATATTGTCTAAGTAATTTCTGAAAATTTTACCTAGTGTAGTTTTTTTTTAGAATTTTTCTAATAAAAATTAAAATTTAATTTTTTCTGAATTTTTTTAAAAGTTGGAAGCGAAAACCGTAAAACTGGTCGTCGAACAGTGACACCGCACACATTAAGTCGCAATTGAACATACCGAATCACAACTGTCGGTGTAGGCAATACAACAATTTGTAAAGTAGGTCCACTCTACTTCGAAAACCGAGTAGTGTTCATGAGGTCCACCTGCAAACGGAGGATTACAAGAGAAACCCCCAGAGGGAAAATAAAATCGTTTCACTCACACACGTACGAGCCAACGAAGTTAGCACAGGTTGAGGTACGCTGAGGTACCTGAGATCGGGTGGCCCGAGGAGACAGGCGCCCTAAGAGGTCCGTTCTTATGAACTGAGCTAACGGTACGGGAAGTGGTCCCCTCGAAGGGTTGGGTCCCCAGTTTGGATCTAGAGGACGTAACCGTTCGCCTAAGAAATGGAGACCACGGTGGACTCAGTACCACATTCTCGAGGCCGACCGTCCCACTCACAACTAACCCGTGGACATCCTGACGGAAGGACAGAGTCCCGACGTGTACCCAGACCTCACCCCAGACCCACCACGGGTCGACAAGAGTCGGGGTGCTCATTGGACCCGTCTAGACAAACAAAGAATCTCGAAGCTAAAGGAGTAGGTAGTCTACCTCTGTCTTCACGAGTGTAAGGTTCTCAACTCCCGAAAACATATTCGAGGACCCGTCTCTCGTCGACCGTCCCTGAACCAGTGACAAAAGGAACGAGTCCCTGACACCTTCGAAGGCCGTCCTGGGACTCGTACTGTCTTACTTTGTAAGGAAGGAGGAAAGGTACCCTTCCTCGACAGTAAAATCCTGAAATCCTTTGGGTGTTCCTTCAGTAAAGTAGACCTTTACTCGACATTAAGATTGGGACGGTCCGGGGTCTTGTTTGTTCGTTTTTTCCTTTCTTTTAGAAAAGATCCTTCACCGGACCCTCCCGTTCCCTCCAGGTTTAGTGGGAACTGGACGGGTACTTGGACGTGTAGTGGGACTCTTCTTGGAACCGTCTATAAACCTAGCACCTCTTTGTAGACCTTTGGGGATGACGTGGCCGAGACAACCTTGGTCCAGACACAGTCCCTGTGGACTCTTCCTACCGGACAACCGAATCCGTCTTTGAACTGACATCGAGTTCTGCACATAAACCTCTTTCTTTCTAGACCTGCGAATTCTGTCCGAACTTGACGAAAAAGGACGTCAATCTTCAATAACGTTGAAAAAAGTTTTATTCTCCATAAAACGAGTGACAAAATTGCAATCGTCATCAGTAACCGACTTGTCTTAACACCACGTTAACTATCTCTTGGACGGACGGTCGCGTCCTCTACACTCTGTGAACCCAAGGAAGGGTCCAAGTCCTTCGGACAGACACTTTCAGTACTGGACGGTTCCCTGTCTCTCGTCGTCCCGATTGTGTACACGCGGGTCCGTGTTTGTGTGTACGTGTGTGCACTAGCAATCACACAACACCCGTCAAGTACCGTCACCTCCTTTACTTTATACGAGTGACCTCTCTCTTGGGTCGGTAACCGGACGAATAGAGTCCTCTCGACTTCGGACACCACCCACGGGGGACCAGACATGGTCCCCGAGTGGTCGACCAGGGTCACCATCTCTTATGTAGACGGTCACGTCCTCTGCATTCTCTGTACCCAAGTTACGGACCCAGTCCTTATAGAGGACCTTATCCTCTACCGTTGGGTGACATCACAAAAACGGATCTCTTAGGGCACCTGTCTCCTCGGACCACCCGATGTCAGGTACCCCGGGGTGTCTCAGTCTGTTTTGACTTCACGTGTGTGTACTTATCTTAACTCTTAAAATTTTGTCGAAAAAAAGGGAAAAGGGACACGTTTAAGACGAAGAACCGGTAACCATTTCAAACCAAAAATGAAGACTCACTTACTCAGTACTTGGGAACTCTTGAAAAAACATGCGACACTCGACTGGCCAAGGACCCTCCTGTCCAACTTCGGGTCACACATTCTCCGATCCGGAAGCACCAAAGTTCATAAACGAATCTCACTCAGCCATAGGGGCCGCAGGATACCATTGGGGTGTAAGTGAAACGTAAAGGAGACAAACGTTGGGACCTAGTCTAGGGTCACCAAGTGCTCCCAAATTGGTCACCACTCGGCTGGCCGAGGATTCTTCCCGACGGACCGGTGCACACGGGCGTCCGACTACCCCCTCCCGACGGACGCCGGGACAGAACAGGACCTGGGTCTCGGCCCTCGGACCGCGAGACGTGTCCTGAGTCACGAGGGAAATCAAACCCGAAACTCCGGAAATCCGCCCTTTTACCAAAACCTCGATTTTAAAGAATTTTTTTTTTTTTTTTTTCTTTACTTGGCAAAGTCAGGTTCTCCCACATACCATTTTTATGACCAAGCTGTACTACGACGAGTCGACTCAACGAGACCCCTGAAAAAAGGGGTTTTTACTCAGGGCAAGGATCTGGTCTCGTACGTAGGGTGAGGTCAAGGATTTTGTAAACCTAGATTCGCTAAATAGTCAAGTCACTCACTGGACGCTGAAAAGTGTCGTTGAACGAACACACCATCCCTGGACAAAGAGAGAACGTCTACACACAGAACCTCCCCGCCCCCCGTCACATACCCTACTCGGTGTGAACTGTCGGAACCAAATCCACTCAAAAGACACCTTATTCACGACCCCCTCTCTGATTTCCAACGAACGAATAACAGACCAAAAAGGAGGAAACTCTTTAAAGAATTACGTCCCATCAGACCTCAACTTAAGACCTAGATACGATAGAATCATTTACAAACTTAAATCTGGAGACCCCTACACATCAACGAGTAAACACAGACTGAGGAACAACTGGGGCACCCGACATCAGGTGGTTCGAGGAGACAGGTACCCTAAGAAGTCCGTCTTTACGATCTCACCCATCGGTACGGGAGGAGGTCCCCTAGAAGGACTAGATCCTTAGCTTGGACGGTGAAGCTGTAACGTCCGTCTAATAAATGACAACTCGGTGGTCCCTTCGGACGTCACTCATATTTAAGACGATTTGACCAGTTCTGTTGAACGGTCGGATTCCTTGACACCACTATTCCTTGTGTTCGAGTATACGAACAGTCAAATTTTTCTCAAACGACTATAAATTTCGCACCTACTCACAGACTCTACGGGACAGAGGACAGTACACCTAAGACAGGGACCTTCGGAACCTTCGAATCTTGACCCAAGGAAGACATTCCCTTCGGACTGCGTGTGTGGTCGGTACGAGGCGCGCGAGAGTCCAGGAAGAAAGATTATCAACCATCCTTCCTTCGCAACCTCGCCTGTGAACGTCGTTCACTGGGTCCGGTCAGCACTGGGAAGAGACTACAACACGTCGGGGGCCCCGTCCAGAAAGGTCGACCGACCCCTGGACACAGGAGGACTTTGCCCTCCCACAACGTCGGTCAGACGTCACCAGTCTCCCCGTGACATCCCTCAACCAACCACCTCCGATGTGACTTGACCTCACTGGGACAAATTAGCCACAACGTGTGACCCAAAGATTCGAGCACGATTCAGTGAAGTCAGAATAGGCTGAGAGACGTTGGGGTACCTGACATCGGGCGGCCCGAGACAGGCAGTCTAAGTGGTCCGTTCTTATGACCTTACCCAACGGCAAAGGAGGAGGCCCCCTAAAAGGACTGGGTCCCTAGTTTGGGCGCAGAGAGACAGAGGACGTGACCTTCCGTTCAAGAAGTGGTGCTCACGGTGGAACCTACGGGTCCCCGTCGGTCTGACGACGCGGGTCCTAGCCTCGGGTGTCTCGTCATCTCGTCACTGGCCGAAGGCAAGAACAGGACGTACCCCTGCACCGTGTCGGCAACTGTCCTGTAAGAACACCAAACGGAATCCGGAATCCCAGTGACGGAGGAGGGGTCCTTAACGGAACAGTACATCTCCAATCCACCACGGAAGTCACCCCAACCATGTCCGACCAGGCACCTACTTCCTTGAACCCGAGGTTGGTAGAAAGACTACCTGATGAGTGGTGTGGTTAGTTTAAGAGACGAGTGAACTCGGAAAACCAAAAGAATAAAAAATACGTCCCAAGTTAAGAATGTCACAAAGAAAAATAGTACCCCAAAAGATATTTTTCCACGGAAGGGACCACCGAGTCTACCATTTCTTAGACGGACGTTACGTCCTCTGGACCCAAACTAGGGACCCAACCTTTCTAGGGGACCTCTTCCCTTACCGTTGGTGAGGTCATCAGAACGGACCTCTTAAGGAACCTGTCTCCTCGGACCACCCGATGTCAGGTACCCCAGTGTCTCAGCCTGTCCCGACTCACTGATTGCGAAAAGATGTTTTCCGAAACCCCGACACAAGCGGACACAGGGAACCTCCCTAAGAAGGGACGGGGGCGCAAGTCGTAGTTACACAGAAGATCTGTGTCCTCGAAACACTCAAAAGATCCCCTCTCCTTAGTCTGTCGGGTTGACTCTGTCTGTACACAAAACTCCGGTTTATGAATTTGGTAGTTTACAGGTTTGTGTTACTAAGACAGGAACACTAATACGTTTTGTCACAGACCTTAACTCCACACTACAAAAGAGAGAACTATGCTACACCCTATTCTTCTCCGTCGACCGAGAACACTTAAACAAAATTCACCCTTCGAAAGTAATATGGAGTAGGGAGCTCACACAATAGTCAGTGGTATATAGACGTAATTGTCGATTCACGAAGTCAATCGTGTACCGGAACTATTTGAAATTCACGTATTTATTTTAATGTCCCAAAATGTCCAGAATTAACCTTTCGACAAAGCCTACGTCGAAAAGTCCTAAGACAAAACCGGGGAAACGGACCCAGAGGTGACAATAATTCTGTTTTGTGATACTACGAATTCTGGAAGTACACTTGACTCCTCTTCTCTAAAAGTAGTGGACAAAGGACGGCGGTCGTAATTTAAAGTATCTCCTTCGGTGCACACGAGAGATCAGTCTTTAAAAAATATAAGCATCACATTTAAGAACAAAGGAGGGGATCTAGACTACTACCCGGTCCTTGGGTCCAATGGTTTTCGATCATTGGAGTTTTAAAAGTTGTGAAATAAAGATTCCTTACCAGAATTCACTTAATTGTACATCTCAACATACAAATGAACAGTTCCCAGAAGTTTTTCGTAAAGAGAAAAGCATCAAAACGACCTTATTCACCACTTTATTCAAAACACCTATCCTTCAACAGAGACGACCAGTCACCTTCCTCGTATCGGACTGATATAAATAGACCCCCCAATAAAAACAAAAAGTTTTCTTCTGACGTATCAGTTCAGGAGGTACTAGAAGACCTTCCTTAGAAGAGCAAGTCAACGATTCATTACAGACTGGGACGCTGGGGTTCCTGACGTCGTGCGGTCCGAAGGAACAGGAAGTGACAGAGGGTCTCAAACGAGTTTGAGTCCAGGTAACTCAGCTACTACGGTAGGGTCGATAGAGTAGGAGACAGCAGGGGAAGAGGAGGACGGAAGTCAGAAAGGGACGTAGTCCCAGAAACGGCTACTCAGTCGAAAGATGTAGTCCACCGGTCTCATAACCTCGAAGTCGTACTCAGGAAAGTAACTCATAAGTCCCAACTAAAGGAAATCCTCACTGACCTTTCTTAACATTCTGATATCCTTATTCTCGGTGTCGCCAGGACCCCTATCACCCCGATCCGCGTATACCCCTTTCGCTCCTTGTCAGGACAGCGGACAGAAGGACGCGGGTAGGTCTGGATCACTCTGGTACCGGGGTGTGACGAGTCTCGTCGCACACAACCCTTTGTCTACCTCGTCCTGGTCTACCTCGTGGAACGGTGCTTTCCTTGCACCTTCCTAGACTGAGTCCTGGTGTACACCCCGTGTACCATCGTCGAAGTACTAAGTTTCCGTCCCACCACTGACTCTCCCTAATAGAAACATCGGGGTCCCCTGTCTCAGATCTAAACCCAACCCCAATCTTCCCTTTCGAGGCCAAGGGTCTTCCTTCTTGAGACATCGGGGGTCACGGGCAGTCGTCCTGACGCCGCGGAATCCTTTTCGCCCCGTGGACAGGGTCCGGTCCCACGTCCGGAACGCCACGTCCTTCGAAGACGGTGTAGGGGTGGACGACCGAGGACGACACTGAGTCTCAATCGACCATACAGGAACCTGTATCTGTATTTTTGAGTTTTAGACCCAAACGAAGACCGTACAGTGACCGAAGACCTTTTTGTACCTAACACGCCCTGTCGAGCCCACTATACCCCTCGATCAAGTAATCTCCAACGTATCAATCATTCTTCCGCATCGTAAGTAGGATTACGAAAATTTAAGTATCAAATAACATTCTTTGTCCATTGACAGTGTCCCTTTTCTATGTTTGTGACTAAAGGTCGGAGTATCGGAACCGAAAGACCGTCAAAGGTGTGTCAGTCTGACCTTTAACTAACTTCATCGAATAAAACTAAAAGAATGAGTGTCAGTGCATTTTCGTCGCCCGTTGTGTGTGACCGACGTCGAGGATTCAAAAGAAAAACAAAAAACTAGGGTCGCCGACAAATATTTCGTGGTAGGACTTAAGTACGTTGACGAATCTCCAAGTGGATGTACACACGGTCCCTTTTTGTCCACATTTTTGAACTACTCATTACTACGACACACGGTAGCGAAATAAAGTCAAGGGAAAGTAAAAGTAGGTCACCGAGTCACCTTAACTATCTCCTCAGAGTTATTTGTTCTACTCCGTCAACCCTTTATTATCTAGGTCTCTCTCCACACACAGACGTCTATTAACCCGAGACCGAGTAAACGAAACACTCTTGGCAGTCTCACCTTCCACTGAAGACTTTCGTAACGACGTCGGCTCGACAGTGCCGTCGTCGGGAAGACGGGACCCCGACCCCTAGGTCTTCGCAGTCTCTGGCGAGCCGGGGAGTCTACCGAAAGGTCACCTTTACCACCGGCCTACCGATCACTGAAGGAGTAGGAGGAGCAGTCGACACCTATTTAGAAGCAATTATTTCCACGAAGACTTCTATCGGGGGATTCAGTCCTCTGACAACCCAACCTATTTGTAGGGTCTTAAAAATGAAGGGATTTACTTATTAGGATTCCCCGGCGTACGTCTTAGTCACGAAGGAGTCTTAAAAACCCCGCAGACAAAGTCTTAACCAAATCGGGACCAAATTCTCGGATGTTTCACCGAGAAGTACCGAAAACCAAGTCGGGGATTTACGGCCCTCCTCCCTGACAGGAAGGTCAGAAAGAATGACGAGGCATCAGGGACCATTTATCCCCGCGTCACTCGAGAATGAACGGAGTCATGTACGACACCATACAAATTTTATTTTTGTCAGTAAAGAAATCAGTGTGTAAGTCGTAGAGACGTTCCTTCTCTTTAGGAAGGAGTCGAGACTCACCCTTTAACTAAGTCTCGAGCCAAGTGTCACCAATCGACTTTTAGACTAGAGCTAAGACGGGGTCACGAATGTCAAGTGTCTTGTGGACTCTTGTCACATCTCACGTACGAGGACACCCGCAAACAGACCAAAGGTCAAAACGTGGACTTCGAGGTCATCACTGTACGACCCTTGAGTCTGTCAGGGACCGGGTCCCTACACTCTCGTAGGACAGGGGTTCCTCCTGGTTTCGCCACACGCGCGTCGATATGGGGCGCAAGGGGATCGGGGCGGGGGCCTACGAGCGTCAGGGGACCAACCCACACCTTCCTACCGTCACCTGCAGTCCGACCCTGGAGCCACGGAAACTTGTGGACGGCAAGCCTCGTCACCCCACTCCACCAACTCGTAAGTCCTCTTTAGTCCAAACCGAACTGACTGCAGTTCGAGTAATGCGTCACCGTTAGAGCAAAAGAAAAAAAAATTACAAGGGTGAGAACGACCGTCGCGATGTCTTTCGGGAAAGGCTTTCGGAGTCGGACTAAAGTGATAGTCGGTGAATTGGTGCTATAATTAAAAAAAAGTGAACAACTTGAAAATTCTAAACCTTAATGGGAGACCCGACCTTTGATCAAGACATCGACTTGGTGTTGTCAGACAATTAGTTTGTGACGTGTAGAAAGTCATTGAGCTCTCAAGAAACCACAACTTTTTCCAGGACGAAAGATGGACGGAGATGTGACCATCTCTTTTTATCTAATTAGTATGTGGAACACCCAAACAAAAAAAGGGACATCCTTTAGTCCAATGGCCATTCACGGTCTAAAGTATTTTAACAGACGTCCTCCCAGTTACTCGACATGACTCGTACAGAGTCAAACGACCGAGCGGCGGAGACCGCGCCGACGCACGATTCGGAAACACCCCACGACTTGACCCGAGAGCAGTGCCACACGCCCGAAAGAGACCAGCCCCACGTGTGTCCGAGCCGCGGCCCCGGAGAAGACATCTCGTGTCCGAGATCCCACCCGTCCGGGTCGTGACACTACGAGCCCGTAGCCATCCACTGGACACCGTACGCCCTGGGAGCAAGGACCTGGTCCCCGACCTGGGCACAGGGGACGCGGCCGGCCGCCTAAGACATTGGTGCCCTGGTGGTCCCTTCAGGACGGAATGTTCAAACCTACTCACCGAAACCAATCTTTAGACCCGAGGGTCGTTCAAGGGCTCGAGTCCTTCTGCGACACCCTAGTCTCGACCGGAACACACCCGAAGACCGATGTCGAAAACCTGTCAGCATCGAAACGTAACCCGAAGGGAGCACCGAGGCACCCATTTCTTAGGTGGACGGTCCCGTCTATGACACGGACCCCACCCTTCTAGGGGACCTCTTCCTTTACCGTTGGGCGAGGTCACAAGAACGGACCCCTTAGGACACCTGTCTCCTCGGGCCGCCCGCTGTCAGGGACCCCAGCGGTCCTCAGCCTGTACTGACTCGCCGTCTTGTCGTCAAAACGCAACTCTCGTCAAGGACAAACCAACACGGAAAAACAGAAGGCCGGGGAGAGGACCCAATCAAGGGTGGAAATACTTACTTTACGGAAGAATCTACGACTTTGACGTAAAAGACACCCACTTTTATGCGGAGTAGTGATAATAAATGGGGAACTTCTTCGAAAATACACATACATTTTTATGATTAAAAGTTTACACTAGAAAAATGCATCATTATTCTCGAAAACAAAGGTCATCTTTGTGTCAAACAATCACTTTTACTTGCAACGAGTCAGCACAGGCTGAGAAACGCGGGGGTACCTGATATATATCAGATACCGTAAGAGGTCCAGTCTTAGGACCTCACCCATCGGAAGGGAAGAGGTCCCCTAAAAGGGTTGGGTCCCTGTCTTGGGTCCAGACGACGTAACGTCCGCCTAAGAAATGGTCGACTCGGTGTTCCCTTCGGGTCCATTGTAAATACCGATAATTCGTGTAACGTCTGTCGTATTACTACAAAGAGAAAGAATATCTCTATAATTAAATAGAAAAACTATTCACCTCATGTACGCCTCCCCTCGTCCGTCTATTTCATAGATCTTTCCTAACATCCTAACTCCCACCAAAACAAAAAAAAAAAAAAAAGGTTGTTAGGGGACGGGAAATTACGGTGGTCGAGGTCCGAGTGGAAGTCTTCTGCCTCGGCACCTAGGGAAGGAGTGACGTCACTAGTCACGAGACCAGTGACACCTCTTCTTAAGGTGTTTGACTACCATTTCCTTTATTTTTGGAAACAAGACCGAGGTTGGTCACGACCGGACCCTGACCACTCGACTGAGAGTCTGGTCGGGGGGGCGGGGGCAGAACGATCCAAGAGTTCACTGTACTCCGGTGTATGCCGTCTGTCTGCCTGTGATTTGATCACTCCTTCGATTCCTTTCCAAGGGGACAGGAGGGGGCTTTTCCTCTGAAAACAGTGAAATTCTTTATCAGAGACTTTGAATCCACCTTTTCAGGTAGCATAATGTCTAGTTGTCATGGAAAGATTTTATATCCTTATCCTACGAAGACTTTTTATTAACTTTATCTTCAAAACGGAATGTCAGAAGGAGCTTTTGGTTGTGAGACATACGTGTAACCGACCAGAAATAACGTCCTACGTACAACCAGTAATTCGTGAAATCCAAATATCTAAGTTCGTTGCTCTTTTCATAAATGAGTTGTTGACGGGGTTTACCACTATCTCATCGGGTCTGTCTAGTCAGAGGAAACATTTTCAATTAAACATAACATACAGTGACAAGATATCTTTGAACTTTTTATGAGGATTCTTGTCACCGACCTGAAGGGACGGCCGAGTCACCATTTCTTAGGCGGGTAGTTATGTTCTCTGTACCCAAACTAGGGACCTAACCCTTCCAGGGCACTCTCTTCCTTTACCGTTGGTTGAAGTCATAAGAACGAGGCGGGCACCTTTCTCCTCGGCCACCCGATGTCAGGTACCCCAGTGTCTCGACCTGTGGTGACTCGTCGATTTCTCGTTGTTCTTGTCACCGATCGAGAGAATGGCTAGACAATAGTCAATCGTCCACGATTCGGATCAGATTGGACCGGTAATAGATTCCAATTCTTCTTAAAGGTCGAGGACTCACAAGAGACGTCTGCGTCCAGACCCGGGGTCCTGACTAGGGACCGAAGAAGGGGGAGACGGGTCACAAAGAGTTCCAGACCAGACACCTGTCAGACAAGGTCCTCGAATACATTCTTACACCGAAGTCCCCGGTGGATGTCTGTGTTGGGTGGACTTAGAGGACCGGTCTGGACCATCCATACAAAGACACACAAATAACTACGATTGTCAAGTAATGTCTTGAGAAGAAAGACAGCTTCTTCGTAGACGAATAAAGGAATGGGGTATTTATCGTTCTGCAAATAGAGATTCTACTCATTCAGCGTAGAGTAGGGGTTTCAAGGTCCACGGCCCAACTATGACTTGTCCGAGGGCACCACGAAGGTCGGCGGTCTGGAGTGCACTCAGTCTATCTTGGAGGAATTGGTGTGTGCAGTCACCCCCAAAATTTATAGCCATCTTAACTTATTTAAAGTAGATGACGCATCCCCTTTAAATGGTTCTCTGGAAGGAGACAAGACACAACAAGTCAACGAGTCAGCAAAGACTGAAAAACACTGGGGTGCGGTCCGAAGGGACAGGAAGTGGCAGAAGACCTCAAACGAGTTTGAGTACAGGTAACTCAGTCACTACGGTAGGTTGGTAGAGTAGGAGACAGTAGGGGAAGAGGACGGAAGTCAGAAGGGGTCGTACTCCATAAAAGGGTTACTCAACCGAGAAGTGTAGTCTACCGGTTTCACACCCTCGAAGTCCTTGTCAGGAAGGTTACTTATAAGTCCCAACTATAGGAAATCATAACTCACCAAACTAGAGGAACGACAGGTCCCCTGTGAGTTCTCAGAAGAAATCGTAGTATTAAGTTTTCGTAGCTAAGAAGCCGTGAGTCGATGTAACTATACATCGATGACCTTTTTGGTCTCGAAACTAATATGTCTGGAAACAACCGTTTCACTACAGAGACGAAAAATTATACGACATATCAAAACAATGTCACAAAAAAGGTTCCTCGTTTGTAGATAAAACACAATGTCTTTATATTTCATCCTCATAGCAACAGGTCTTCAACAACTCGTAAATCAACTTCAAATCGGATATTAGGTGTCCTCACATTCGAGTACCCTCGTCCGGACCCAGGAGAGACCAACGACATAGGTCCGGTACAGGACTCATCACAGATCGAGTACCCGTAAGTATAAACAACCCATTTAATCACTCACAGAATTAAACGATTTGAAGCCCATTGAACGGTCGTCAAAAAAAAAAAAGTGGTCAGAGAGTAGAAACCTTTTGTGCGTCAGATCTAAAGTGTCTGAGAAACCTATTAGCCGTGACAGAAGTAAAGACTGAGATCCCAACCTCCGTCCGAATGTGAGAGTCTCTCTCGGGTCCTATCACTCTTTCCTCGCCCCGGGACCCTAGGCCCTCTCCGCCCACGACCAACCGAGACTCGTCGGTGTACCGTAGGACCCACGACCAAACGAGTCCACACCGTCACGGAGGGACTCTATCAGGGTCTCCATGTCTGAGTGTCACCCGTAAGTGTCCTTTCGCCGAAAGGAAAGGGAGGTCCCAGTCAATTGAACCATTATCGTCGAAGATTCAAGTCCCCGTTTCGAGTACTAGTGACTATTACATTTTTCTGTCAGTACCAAACAGATAGTCCGTTTGGAATTTCTCGACGTTTGGGTCCTCTAGCCTCACTTGACACCGGACGGTAGACCGTAGTGCAGACTTGACTTTGACAAAAGACGGTCAAATCGGTAAATTTTACATTAAAATTATCCGAATATGTCTCATTGCTACCTTGACACACACATTATTTCCATCCGTTCCGTCAAAAGACACACTACCCTCTCCATAAGTCCCCTGCACGGACCGAAAAGGGTTTTCGAAGGGACTGTAGTCACAAGCACAAGAAATACGCCCCACGAACCCCTCACAGGGGAGACCGAGCAAGGGTCGCGCCTATTAGGCCCTCTCCTAGGTGTTCACAAGGACACGTGTACGCGCCCGTATGTGTGTCCCGCGGGACGAAGAAAGTCGGAAAAGCCTCAGTAGACAAAGGGAGCCCACTCCCGACCCCCTGTCTCTTTAACCCCGTTCTTTAATTCTTCTGTACCGTTTTTGAGTTTTTTAAATGAAAACTGACTAGAATGTCTCGAGTCTTGGGTGTGGTGGCAACAAACATTACTATTTATCTTGAGGTCTATGCTGTATGTTCTTTTTTTTAAAAAAATTGCTTTTGTGTCTTGTCCTTCGACATAAGTACAATACCGTCTTAGACTAATAGTATCCACAAATTTATAGAGGGACACCAGTTTCCCCTCGCACACGCGGAATTAACGGCACGTCGTACGGGAAAAATTGTCCTTCAATCTTCGGCGTACGCTTCTCGTCGACTCTAGGTTCCTAGAGGAGAGAGACGGACAACGGGCACAGCGGACGGACATGAGGAGACTCACACCGCTCACGAAAAGGAGCGCTAGGGACCTCCTGTGGTAGAGGGACCACGAGCACCCTAGAGACCCGTTTAGTGAGAAAACGTACGAGGTATAAAACCGAACCGTCGCCCGAGTAATCGGTCGTCGACTTACATGACCCACACAAGCCCTTACTGTCGAATTACTTTCCCGCCTGGAGGGAGGAGAAACAGGAACGTCTTCCCGAAAGCGAGAATGGGGGTCTCGTAAAGGAGAGAGGCACACTACAAACGTGTGAACTCCGGTAGAAACAATTGACGTAATTATAGTTCTGTTTTGTACGTTAATGTGAAAGTAAACCGGGGCGTCACCACGACCACACCTGACCGACACAAACCGGAGGAAGGTACCTTTGGTTGAGCAAGTAAAGAGTCCAAAAAAGACTGAAGTGAAACTCATCCTGTCGGTAAAGTAGAGTATAAGGACACAGTAAAACTGTAAAAGGATCCTTAAAGTGGAATGGAATACTAGTTTTATATCAATAACAGACCTGTCGGATTGAATGCAAGAACATACAAAGTTCCCATTCACCGAAGAGTCCACCATTTCTTAGGTAGACGGTCACGTCTCTGTATCCAAGTCAAGACCCAGTCCTTCTAAGGGGACCCCTTCCTGTACCGTCGGGTGAGGTCATAAGAACCGACTCTTTAGGGTACCTGCCTCCTCGGACCACCTGATGTCAGGTGCCCCAGAGTTTCTCAGTCTGTACCGAGTCACTAATTTGTCGTCGACATCTCACACAGTTCCGAGAACCGTCATAACTAACATGGTAAAGGCGGACAGGAACGGAAGTGCTTTATCTCCACACATTAAGTAGCCGACGTCATATACATTTAAACCGTGAAGACTCAGAGGTCATAGGGAATAAGTACTTGGTCTCCAATGTATCGTCTCGGACGGTGACATTAGACCTTACACACTAACGTCAAGACCTGTAGACCCTTGTAGGGTACACATTCTACCCGACTGAAGACTTTTGACTGGAGCCCTGAATGACTTACTAGGTACCTTTTGTTACACTAAAAACAAGACAGACAAAAGTACGTCGAAGGTACTCCGTCAGAGTCCGACATGGACGTCTATGTGCGGGTCTCTATACCTAACGGGTTCTCGATGCCGCATAGCCTCTGCTCAAATTACGCATAATGGGTTCTTCCCATTTACTACAAAAGAAATAGAGGAAAAAACTAAGACACGAATAAGACCTTTACTCGTCATAATGGATCCACACTGGAGGAGAAGAAAGAGGTAAGGGTAAAAGGTAAAGAAAATATCGAGTTGAATTTACTATCGCTAATCTGTTTTATGTCATACTCGGTTCCCTCCCACCATCCTCGTGTTTGGAAATTGGGAGGTACGATCTTCTTTTCCTTCATAAATACATAAACTTTATGAAGGTGTTTTTATAATTGCATCAGAAGTTCGGTCTCCCCGAGAAAGACAGGAGGGAACTCCGTCAAACCCAGTCTCCATTTCTTTAAAAATTTAAAGGTAGAAATGCGTCGGTTTCCCTTACTACGGTCAAAATTTCATTCTCAGAACCTGAAAGGACTACCAAGACACCAACTCAGAGACACGAAGGTTACTTCCCCCACGCCCAAGCTAGGGACCAGTCCCTTGACTCTAGAGTGAACGACACCCCACGTCAGTTCTTCTACTCCCCCCTTTTTCCATCGTCAGAGGGGACGCCAAACGGTCCGTCACTCAGCCTCGTCTTCGCGGAAGACGGGAAGGTCAGGAGTGACGAGAAGAGTCACGAGGTAAATAACTTTACGTAAATCTCCGGTTAGGAAGTCGGATATTAAACCCTATATTTAAAAAAATATGGAGTTTAACTATCGTGACCTTAAAAACTCCACACGACAACCAAATTTGCTTTTTTTTAGTTGGAATCTAGAACCCGACGTCTGTGACATAAACAAAACGAGTCACCGTTACATACAACGGTAAAACCTGTGGAATAAGAGTACCTTCTGCACAATTTGACACATCCGAAATTGAGTCCCTCAATCCGAGAATCTTCGTACACACTGACGAAGAACATCCCCAAGTGGTTGTTTGCGCACTCTCTTACACCAAAGCCGAACGAATGGAAAAAAGACCCAAAGCACCACCGAGTCACCATTATTTGGACGGACGGGTACGTCCTCTGGGCCCAAACTAGGGACCAAGGTCTTCTAGGGGACCTCATCCTTTACCGTTAGGTGAGATCATAAGAACGGACTTTTAAGGCTACCTGGCTCATCGGACCACCCGATGTCAGGTACCCCAGTGCTTCTCGTCCTGTGCTAAATCACTGATTTGTCACTGTATTGTAAAAAAGACAAAGGGCACATACTTCCATAAACACAACTAAATAGGTTTTCCTTCGTGAATTAATAAAAGATGTTTTATTTTAAATTACAGTAAGAAGGACACAAGGAAGAGTAGACTGAGGAAAAAAAGGGTCTGTAATACCAAAGGATATTTGAGGAAAATTTCTAAGAAAAAAAAAAAAGAAGACCTACCTCAAATACGAAACCTGTGGGGTTACAAAACAGGACAAAATTTACAATCCGAAAAAACATCGATCGAAAACGACTCCTTTACTTACCAGGGACATTTTAACGAAAGTCGGAAAGAATAAAAGGACAATATATGTTACGAAAGATTCGAAAACATTTGTATGTACCTCTACAAAAGGTCAATGTTCAATAAATAAAGAGGTCATATCTTAGAGGTGGTTCCTCAATTCCTGAAAGTCTTATGAGAGTGAACGAGGAGGAAGAGAACCCACACACATACACACAAACTACCCTTTGTACGATGATATGCTCGGACAGTAATCTACGTTCTACAGTGTTCCTACTTGCCCGAAGTCCCAAGGAATACTACGACACAGATCGACCGTCTTACGGGGCGTGGGACTACCCTTGGGCAAGCGTCTTGTATTGGGGGAGAGTCGGATCTAGACGTCGCCGTGAGGAGAAACGTTCCACGTGACAACACATTACCCGGTGTCTTCAATCACAAGGGGGTCAGGAGACGGAGCCAAAGAGGCCACCTTAAAACCCCAATGATACACACACATACCTGAACCGAAAGGGTGACCTGAACCGAAAGGGTGACCTGAACCTCTCACTAGTCTTCGTCCCGGGGTCCCATAGACCCTACAACCAGGACCACGACTCCCCCCTTCCTGTACACAGGGAGGCTCCCCATCCGGTTTACGTAGGTGGCACTAAGCCCACACACAGTGTCTAGGTCGTCCTTCTCCACTGAAGTCACCGGTACTGTCGGCTTGTCCCACCCGTTCCGACACTGACTCGTCGTGTGACCGGAACGGAGGGGGGTAGAAAGCCCCGTCTCCTATCGGAACCCTGAGTCCAGATCGAACCCACCCCGAGGGGCCCTCTCCACTCCGACAACCCGGGACCACGGAAGTCTCAGGCCCTTCGAGTCCTGTGTCTCTTGTCAACAGTTGAGGTAGGAGAACCCTCGACTGACTCTCGGAAACTGGTATCTCGGTCCACCCAAATTCCTCTAAAACGGGTTCAAAGAGAAATTTGAAGGTACCTCAGCCAACGGTAAGGGAGGAGGTCCCTGGAACCCGAACTTGGACCCGGAGGACGTAACGTCCACCCAAGAAATGGCAGCCTCGGTGGTCCCTTCGGGAATCCTCTATGGCCACTGAGACGTTGCCAGGGGGACTCGGAAGGGTCTACCCGGACAGCTACGTAGGGGCACCACCGGGAGTCGCCAGTCACCACTCCGATTGCACCACCCCAGCCCCGTGTCGGTAGGCGTGTACCTCCGCCAGCTCCACCACCGGTCAGGACTAGCACACGTTTCCTCTGCGTCCGACAGACCGGCACAACAATGGACGGAGACGTAACTTCTTCCGTTTCGTCGGAGATTGAGAAGTACGAAGGGCGAGACAGAGGGGACGGGTCACAATAACGTGCCAAATTACATCTGCCACAAGTACAAAACAAAAAAAAAGTTTACTCTAAGAGTCACAAAACCCATTTTATTCATCTTTAATCAAAGTAACGTTATAGAACGTTATAAAACATTAATATTTGGAATGAACCGTAGAGAGAAAATTTTTTTCTTGGTTACGTTTTTACGTGAACGATTAGTAAATTCTCTGATCCAAAGATACTTCCGACCTTATAACCCCCTTCTCATCCCCTGCCTGACATTGAATTTTGCACTAAAAAGTTTTACTTCGTATAAGAGGTCTAGAATATTTATCGGCCAAGTTTCACCGTCTGATTTTGGGCCTCACCACTGGGTCACTGGGGTCCGGACGTCAGCGGACAGAACTTTGAACAGTCTAAGGCTCACCAGGTAACAGACGTCTGTGCGACTACCCGGTAACAACTTAACACCCCCCCGCCCTCCACGTCGACCCCCACCTGTAGAATGGTCCTTTACCCTCCGCAAAACGAAAGTTCAATCCGTGACAGACAGGGGCCCTCCACAGTGAAGAACCGTCCGTCTCAGGTAACGGCGAATCGGTGAAATACCACCCAGTACCGGAAAATTTATAAACCACAGGAATCGATGAATTATACCGATGTCATGGAAAACACTTCACAACCAGAGAACAACGGTGCTCGGAACGTTTCGGACTGTCCGACGCAAGGGGAGAGCGTCAATCTCGCGATCCCCTTTAACAGCACACCAGTCACCGGAACTCCTCCCGCCCCCCGCCGGACACCCGGCTTCGACACCTCCGACTTAGGGACTTCGTCCTCCACTCTCTCCGGGTTCACTCGAGTTTCGGGTCCACTTACAAGGGAAGAGAAGGTCCCTGAGACAGTAGAGGGGTTTGGTGGGACGGGCCCGTCCCCCTGGGCAGTGGGATGGACTACCCTCAAAATAACGAGGTACGTACGACACAAAATTGAAAACCAAAACTTTATTAACGTCTCAAAATGTGGTTTCAACGTTTTACCATGTCTCTGGGGCGAACATAGACGGTGGGTTCGGGGACGACGACTGAGACGGCGTACACCAATTGTAGGAGGAGGGAATTTGGAGCCCGAGGGACCACCGAGGCTACCACTTCTTAGACGGACGTTATGTCCTCTACGTCCGAGTCAGAGACCTAACCTTCCTAGGGGACCTCCTCCCGTACCGGTGGGTGAGGTCATAAGGACGGACCTCTTAGGGTGGCTGTCTCCTCGGACCACCCGACGTCAGTGTTTCCCTCAGTGTCTCTCAGACTGCTGACTCACCGAAAGTGAAAAGAGTGTGGATGGGCACGTCTGATAAAAGACTTGACAACCTCTTCAACGTCCGTGCTATGAGGAAATAAGAGATTAAGTAGTCGCACAGGAAGGATACTTATTCGCATAAGAGAATACATTGGTCATTGGTGTCACATCGCTCGTGCCGACCCTTTACTTATCGTAGTGTCTCGACACAGTAGACACCCGACGGACGTCTGGAACGGTCAACGGGGTCGTCACACTGCAGCTCAGGAGGGCGCACGCAACATAGTCCTCCGTGTCCCACAGGTAGGCAGAGTAAGGCCTCGGGGAGTAGTCTCCGCCACAGGAGATGATGTCTAGTCATGAAAGGGTAAGTACTACCTTCCTTTCACACCAATAAAGTACTCACATAAAGGGAACACATGAAGTAGATAGTTTTATTCAAGGACCCAGGGACTAGTCAAGTTGTCCAATAATCTGTAGAGAGTCCGAGGGGTCCACCGATTCGCCCATTTCGTAGGCGGACGGTTACGTCCTCTATGTCCTCTGAGCCCAAGGTAGGGACCCACCTTCTAGGGGACCTCTTCCCGTTCCGTTAGGCGAGGTCATAAGAACGGACCTCTTAAGAGTATCTCCTGGGACCACCCGATGTCAGGTACCCCAACGTCTCTAAACCTGTACCGATTTCACTGACTCGTACGAGTGAGATTAAACTACGACTTAACCGATCACCGTCTAAACCGATCACCGTCGGAGGCCGCACAGAGGCACGGTATTAATCCGTGACTTCACGGAGCCGTGGGGTCAGTGTACGTCTGAACATCACCCTGTCTTGGATTCCCCGACTTCTCCGCTACCTCGAGACCCCAGGGAGACCCTAAACGACCACCCACTGGACGTCGGCGTGTCACAGGACCGACGTGCCGAGGGGCACAGGAGAAGAGACCCTGGGACTCCTCCCTCCTCTCCCGAGAAAGCCTTGAGACCCGTCGGTCCCGACAGCCACCTGGACTTCCCTTCGGTGCAGAGAGACCCCGAAAGACTTCTCCCGCTCCTCGACCGTCCTTCGGGCCCCCGTCGTCGTGGAGACACACGAAGTCAGCGGGACGAGCGACGATGGAGAAGGGACACCCACCCCCGGAGGTGGGTCCGGCGGGCGAAAGGACAACAAGAACTAACGGAGACCGAAGCAGGTGTTAAGTCTTTAACGAACTCACGTTCCGGTCCTAGGAGACGCCCTCCCTCACAGTCGTTCGTACCTGAGACCAGGGAACGTCCGTACCCTACGAAACACGAGTACCGGTCAAGAGTTCCTACGGCAGGCGAACCCACCCTAAGAGTCCGAACAAACCCCAACATCAAGTTCCGACACTACCCCCACAATCTGGGAAGTCTTACATTTTTGTACACGAGAACCCTACTGAGCCGGGGGAGGGGGTAAGAGATTGACGCACGGACGGGAAGGGTCGTGCGTCTGACCCTGCAAGTGGAAGAAAGGATCCGTAGTCCACTGGGTCGGATTCAGTGAGACGTGAGTCCATCCGACACTGGACCCCTACAGGGCGATCCCCGGACGTCACCTGTCGCTGTGGACTACGGGTAGCCTATCCGACAGGTCTACCCGGTCTTCACCACGTTTGGGCACGCAACAAACTAGAGTCCTTTGTCACACAGAAAACAAGCCCGACAGTCGGAGGATGAAAACCAGGACCCGCACACGGCCGTACTTGACTGGGTTGGGATGTCGCCTTCACATACGGACTTCATCTGCTTCACCTCTTCTCTTCGCCCGAATCTCCGACCAAAACTCCCCTCGTTGTCCTTTTGACCACAGTTGTGTAATCGTAAGAGTACAATCAACTGGGAACTTGTAGCCTCCCCGAACCCCGTGCTGGGACGTGCGTCTGTCTTTAGGTAGTGATGGTAGAGACGGAGTTCTGTCTCTTTGATCATTTACTGAGTGGGTTCCCGTCCTTCGATTTCGTCAAACCTACCGTAGCCCTGAGTCGACAAAGGTGTATCATATCAGAGATCGACTTGTGTTTGAAAAGGGGTGTGAATCGATTAAATTTCTAGTTGTCTTACTTTTGATCCATGGTATAACTTTTTTAGGTACACATTTACCTGGACGTGTCAAGTTTCGGTAGAACAAGTTCCTAGTAGACATTCTATGTACCTGGACGACAAACTGGGAATAAAAATCTTCACTACAAGAGGACAGAAGACATCTATCACCCGTCCCGCTCCAGTGTTAACGTGGAACAAACCATTATTGCATTTGGTGTGTATGTGAGTCTCAACGTACAAGAGTCTGCCAGGAGAAAACTCCGGAAGCAATTAACTTACAACCTCAGTTTGTTTTATGTTACGAGATATAATGGCAGACATTTTTCCTTATTACTTTTTAGACGTAGAATTTGTAACTTTGATCTGGGTACCATGGAGTACTCTACCACGAAGAGTGAACTGAGCGTGCAACTATCTCACTGTCAAAAACATCATTTTTGTCGACACTAATCCCATGCATTTAACTACAGATCGCAAATACACACTATGTCAGAAGTCCGAACCACTGACAGAAGGAACCTCAACTTACTCCGTCAACACCTAAAATCTCGGAACGTGTGTACGGAAGAGCCTCTCGTACCCCAAGTCTAATGGAGGTAGTTCTGTCGTCGACACGTAGCACCTAAAAAACCTATTCCCGAAAGAATACCTCCCACTTCACACTAGAGCGTCCTTCTTTGTCGAGTACCTGCTCACGTCCCCGGAGCTAGGGACCGAGGCAGGGAAGTGGAAGCCCTCGGGGCATAAGTCAGTCAGAGAAGCCCTACACACTTTCACTACAACGAGTCAGCACAGGCTGAGAAACGCTGGGGTACCTGACATCGGACAGTCTGGGGAGGCAGGTACCCTAAAAGGTCCGTTCTCACGACCTCACCTAACGGTGAAGGAAGAGGTCCCCTAGAAGGGCTGGGTCCTTAGTTTGAGCCCAGGGGGCGTGACGTCCGTCTGCGAAATTGGAGACTCGGTGGTCCCTTCCGGAAAGCCCTACACATCACTGCTAATTTAGATTTCGCACCTCTCTACCCAGATCTTTTACGACAGAAGGTGGTCCCGACCAGAGAGAGTGAGACTTGACATTAACTGAAAAGAAGTAACTAGAAATGTCTTCCTCTCTCCGATCACTGAACCAAGTGGACAGACTATTCATGGGTCAAACAATTTCCTTTACAACCCCCCGACCTGGACCCACCCCCCCTGGGGCCCGCACGACACAGATAGACCCAGTGTGTCGACACTCGGCCCCAACTCCGCGACTACACACCCACGTACGGACCCACCCGTGGCTCGACCTATACCCGAACGAGTGTAGTGGACACTCCTGCGGCAGCACGACACCGTCCACCCGTGCGGACGTGCCAACGGACCGGGAACCCCCTGGCCTCCGGCAGTCGTGTATTGGTAAACCTCTACGTCCACGGACCTCCCCCTGAAGTCTCTCCCGATTGACCCCAAAAAATTTAAAGAACTCCTCCTTTACTACTATGGGACCTCCGAGTCGGGAGGACGTCTGCATGTCTTTATTAGTCGGATAGTGTAGCAGGAGGCGAGCTGAAGAGGGCCGACTCGGTTTCGTCTCCCCAAACCCGACACCAATTTCACACAAACAGAGTAATCGTAAAAAACCTCGGACCCGGAAAGTGTTCGTGTATACGAACGAGACTTAGTTCATAAAGTAGTTCACCACAGAACACGACCTCACAAGTAACGGTAGAGACCGAAGAGACACTAACCGTGTCGCTATGGGGAGCTCCCAGTACCCGGTCCCAAGAAGTAAAGTCGGTTGTACCCCGGACCTTTGGTTCAAAAGATAAAGATCCCCACTATGACCCGATTCTTTTAGACTACGTACTGTCCAGTCACTCCCTCACCGATAAACGGGATGGCTTTCGTAGTGGACATTATCTACGAAACTTCACTACGACTGTCAGTCTTCCACCCTAAGTACTGCTATGCCAGAAAGACGCCGCAAACCCGTAGGGAACGGGGGGACCACCCTCGACCCACGTCACGACACCCTTTAGAGTGAGGACCACGACCCTCCAACACTCCCCCCCGTGGTGTAGGCCGGTTCCCCTAGGGGACCGCGAGAAAGGTGTCGACACAACTGTTGTTTCGAACAAGCCGTGATCGATACGTTTACGGGAACAACGGAACCGCTGTCTATCTTTCACTCAAACCGGAACCCCGTCGTAGTCAGACTGTGGCCTCCTCTCGCCACGTACACCTCGAACACGACCTTAGGGTCGGCTCAGCGGGGACCTGAGACCAGAAGTTCACCTCTCCGGTTCAGCAGAAAGGCCCGAGGTGCAGCTCAGCAACACGTGCCCGGGACAAGGAGAGACTGGACATCAGAGTGACCGACCAGCAAATCTTCTTGTAAATCTGACTACCCAATACTCACCCGTCTCCCCCAGAAGGTAGGTTGCCACCCCGGCGAGACGGGGAACGGAGTCGGACAGGGGACGCTACCACTGTCACAAGTCGGAACAAAACCTTCTACGTCTCGTTTGTGGTATGTAGGCGCGTCTGTGAGGTAGGAGGAAACGGGTTTGACCTCGTCTCCAAGAGAGACATTCTCAGGAAGGACCAGAGTCTCAGATCTTAAGTCAGAGGACATTGTTTACTGGTGAATCTCTATTTAGACATAATTTTTTTTTTTTTTCAGACCCTGCAGAATCCGTAAGTACAACTTTAGGAGAATTCTTCGTTCGAAAACTTGTTCAATTTAGTGAGTCTCAGAGTCTCAAGACCATATGGAACGAAAAACCAAACAGAGGTTCTCAAACCATAGCACGAGACAAAACTATTCTACCACTTCTATCACAGCACAACGGTAACAATGGAACGGACGGTCTTTTGATTTGACACCAAGACACCGTGGTTTAGAGTCAGGATCAAGGGATCAAGGGAAAAAAAGGAAAAGTAAAAAGGAAAAAAAAAAAATCAGAGAATTAGTACAAATACCAGAATGAGTTGGAAATAAAGATGACTCGAAACACTAGAGACACCAAAACTACCATTCGGGGGAACTCACTACTACGACTCACTTGGACACCGACCATGAATGACTCAGTAGTCCGGGTCACTCCAGACCGGGACGGACACCTCGGGTCTAACAACTCACACAGGACGCGACACGACCTCGAGCTCCGTTCGTCAGTTCCAGTGGAGCACAAAGGACTGGACCTCCGAGCCAGACACTCTACGTCCTCTCGGTGCGACCGAGTCTCCAGCACCAAGGTAACTCGCCACTGTCACCCGCTACGATACTCAGGGGCCCGAGCCCGCGTGCTTCAGTCTTCCGGACCACACAGGACACCCGAAGCTTCCCAGCCCCGAGGAGATACGGACGTCCTGTCGTTTCGCCTTAGGCAACGGGAGACGTCCGCACGCACTAGTCGGACTGGTCAAGAGGTCCCGTCCGACCCTCTCATAAAATTTTCTGAAAAAGAATTTTTCATAAATAAATAAAAATAGACACGACACAAAACAACGACTCGTCTGAAAGAGATCGACACCACTCCCCCGGATAAGAGGTCAATGCCACGGACCCGAAGAGTAACATCACCGAAGAGAACAACCCTGTGCCTGAGACCTACGTGTCCGAAGTCATAAACGTCGTGCGTTCGTATCATCAACGTCGAGTGTCTGAGATCTCGTGTCCGAAGCACCAACACCGGGCGCCCTAGTCCTCAGGTGCCGTGCACCCTAGAAGGGCCCAGTCCCTAGTTGGGGTACGTGGGACACAACCGTCCGCCTAAGGATAAGTGAGATGGTGATCCCTTCAGGGGAGAAAAAAAAAAAAAAATTTATTTAAGGGAATTTTTTTAATAAACAAACACGACCCCAGAACCAACACCGTGCACCCTAGAAACCAGAAGCACCGCCGTACGTCCCAGAAATCAACTCCGCACACCCTAGATCGAGAGACTTGTCCCTAGCTAGGTCCCGGGGACGGAACCCTCGTGTCTCAGAATCGGTGACCTACTGGTCCCTCCAGAGAGGTCTGGACACAACGTAGGACGTGCGGACGAAGGGTCCGTTCTCTCGTACAAACCGGACGCCTACCTTAACTTCAAGGGGCTGGGCACCAACCACCAGGGCCTCGACTCCGGGACCACCACCGGCCACGAGACAGGACAGTGTCGCTGGTCACGGCGTCGCGCAACGGGGCAGACGAGGAACCTGTCCTTCCTGGAGGGCGTAGAACCGAGACAAGACGCGCCCGGAACCAAAGCGACCGTACGTACCCACGAAAAGTCAGACATCCCGCCCTCGAACGTGCACGGACACGGACCGAAGACCCGACCCCGGGTCCGGAAGAGACGTCGACAAGGGTGACTACCGTCACGGCGTCCGCGGGACACGCCACCCGACACTGAGCCCTCACGGGTGCTCTGGCGGACGTACGTCTGTCCGAAACTTCAGTCCACAGGACACTACGCCCGGGCACACTCCCGCCGGTCTCTCCTCGCTCCTGGCACTCCCCCTCGACCTAGATCCGGTGCCTCTGTCCGTAGGGCCACCCTACCGCACGACACGAAACACACGCAAACCCACTCGTCTTCTCCTTTGACACTCTGTCTTCCCTAAACTTGGATCCTCTCACAAATCGAAAAATTAGAAAAAGGGAGGTTTACATGGCAACAGTATATAGAAAAATTTCACAAAAATACCAAATCTGATTTCGTCGTGATACGTCAAGAACTCGGTCCTTCGCGACCAAAAGTGGATTCCCGTTTCCGAATCCTCGCTACCAACTCGTACGTGCCCATATAATCAAACGATCCCACCGACCTCGTACCCGTCCCCCGGAATTTGTCGCCTTCGTCGAAAGAAAGTGTCAGGACCTCCGGTCTTCGGTTCCGGAGAGCAAGCGGCGCGACGTCACACACAACCACTGAGGGGGACCGCTCTGCTACAGACACGGGAGACGTCCACAGTCCCCGTCGTACAGGCGGGACTGCCCTCGACGGGTAGGAGGTCGACAGACTCCACACTCGACAGGTGCGACACTCGACAGGTGCGACTCGGTCGTCGTCGAAACCGACCGACCCGGTCGACAGTTCCCGAAAGACCCGACCGTGTCGAGAGCCTTAGTCGTCATTACCGAAGGAGGCAACTTTCCGCAGGTCTTAGCCACCACGCGACCGAACTTCCGCACAGGGCCCGACAGGGCGGACGGTAGCCCCCCCGGTCCACGCGGGACAGAAGCGAGTGAGTCCGGAACGTCGTAGAGGAGCAACCAGTCCCCGACCCACAGGGAAAGCGGTTAAAAGGGACGCAAGGGGACGGTGGGACCGTGCAGAAACATAGAGGTGGCGTATAAGAAGAGTACGCTCTGCTTTCGTTGTGACAATTACTCTTTAAAAAAACGTGGACAACAGGAGTATCACACGCACCTTCCAAAAGAGGAGAATCTATTAAGGTAAAGACCTTATATTTTAACCGGTTCCCAGTCGTCCCAGGTAGGGATGACACACTGGACCAGGGGAGTACCCCAGTAGAACTGAGGTAAGAGACCAGGCGGACTTCCGGTGGTCCCTGTCGGTCTGCCGAAATTCTGCCGAAAGGGGTAGAACTTCGTTACCGAATCGGGTCGGGGTACATGTGATAAAAGTAAAATCATTTAGCACCAAAATAAAACTTATTCGGAGAAAGTTGGACAATTATAATCAGAGTTGATTTTAATTGGAAGGGGATTCAATAAGAGTGGGGTTTCTTCGTTTCATTAAATCTTTCAATTTAGTTTTGTTTCGTTAGAACACACAGCTCGTCTATTTTTAGCGTCGGACACCAATGCCTTGCGGAGATGTCCTTAGCGAATGTATTTCGGCTAAAGGAGGTCAGACCAAGACCTTCCTCGTTTCCTTCACGAGTCCGGAATAGTGTCAAGGTAGGGCAGGTCGTGCGGGGTCTCCCGAGACATTTGTCACCGGTCCTCCCTCGGGACGAACGTCGACCGTAGACGTCCGCCGTCAATCCAGACCCTCCGCTGTGGGCAGGAGTCGGACGCGGCACCGGTCACCAGGGTGCTAAGACGTAGCCTTCTCTGGTCGGGGGGTCTCACTCCTCTCCCCAACTACCTCTCGAAGTCTGTCTTTCCCTCGTCTGGGCCCCACAACGCACGTCCGGACTCGTCTCTGTGTCGAGGACCGACCTTCACCCAGCAGACAAAGGTCGAGACCGACCAGACCACACGTGGGACGAACGACGGCGAACAAGCCAACGAGTCAGCACAGGCTGAGAGACCCTGGGGTCCCTGACATCGGGCGGGCCGAAGAGACAGGTACCCTAAAAGGTCCGGTCCTAGGACCTCTCCCAACGGTAAGGGAGGAGGTCCCCTAAAAGGGCTGGGTCACTACCTTGGACGTGGAGGACGTCCACCTAATAAATGACTACTCGGTGGCTAGCCCCTTTGGAAAAGTGGGACGTGAATGGACGTTTTACCTAAACTGGGCTTCCACCCGCACGAGACCTTCTGTACCCCTGGAACTCCGCAAGTCATCGGACGGTCAAAGGAAGACTCGTCATAGAGCCGAACAGGATTTGGACACCCCCAGTGGCCGTCTATCTGGACAAGACAGAAAGCAGTGTGGGACGGACGGTGAGTCCCCACTTCCGACCTCCCCGCTCCCAACTCAGGTGGACAAACGGCTGGGACCGGCGACACGGCCCGACTGTCGTGCGCGAGTCTTCTCGACGGCGTGCGGCCCCCGTCCCACCGCGCCGTCGAGAAGTGAAACAAATCGAAGAACCCCGTCTAGTGGGGCTCTGAGTGCGAAATCCCTCGGACTTTGGATAAACTTACAGCCATTGAATCAATGAACGTAGGTGGCCCAAGGGCAAACGAAATGGGTACGGAGAGAAGTGCCCTGGGGTTGAACCCCACTGTAAAGAGTCGTGGACACGCCTCCACCACCCACAATAGCGAGAAGTAGGACAAGCACTGCGGTCAACAGAACGATAGGTGTGAGAGATGCGACAAGCGACTTGGGCCCCGTCCGTTCCGGACTCGAGTCTCCGATCTTCCTCTACGTTCCCCGGAGTCCTTGACGTCTGTGCAAAGAAGAGAGGACCGACCGCGTCGTCGGTGTTGCATTGGCATTGTATCGGTTTTACATGGCAGTATATTGTAGTGCCATGGTGACGTCACATCGGGACCACGTCGTCGTCGGTCCGGAAAGTGTCACTTCGGGTGTGTCCGCACGTCACGTGTCGTTGGGCACTGGTCCGCCCGTGGAGCACTGCGTGCACGTGTCGCGACACTTACCAGACTCGACAACGTGTCGGTAATAAATGTTTTGTACCCGGCTCTCCCGGACCGGTGCGGTAGAACCGACTAAACGAGAGCGGGACGCGACCCAACAGGAAACGGTCACCAACGACGGAAGGGATCAGGTCCGGCGAGACCAGTCGACCCTGCAGTGGACACCTTTCTTACACGTCAAAGATAACAACGACAAAACAAAAACTGGCGTCGACCGTCTTACAATCAAGGGACTATCCCCTAGTTTGGAGACGAGAAACGGAAGCTTCGCGTCTCGACGCCCTGGTGGTCCCTCCGTGAGGTCTTAATGCACCTCAAATCTCTCTCTTCGTCTAAGTCCCCAGGAGAAACTCAGAGGCTTGTCAGAAAGTCGGCAAAATATTTCTCGTAGGGAGTCACGGCGACGAGGAATCCCCCGCTGTCGAGACCCTTCTTGACCGCGAACCCACCGGACCGCGGGAAGAGTCACCAGGGGCGTCCTGCTAGCGAGGGAATTTGCGCCCACGGGAGGAGGAGGGGGTGGGGGTCAGGGCGGACTTCGCTCAGTCCCGACCCGTCATTCGTCGAGGACAGAAGAGCAACGTCCAGAAGCACGCAGTGGTCCGCTAACTCCCGGTGGGTGTTTACCAGGAGGACGCGCAGAACGCGATGGACCACGCAGACCACACCTCCTACGTCACTGCCGCGCACGTCTGCAAGGCGAGCAGAGTCTGGCTGGTCGGGGAGCGGCGCCCCAGCGCCGCGAAGTCACGGGAACGACACGTCGTCAGGAAACGACCTTCCCACCCGTCTCTCGGTCGGCCGTACAGGGGCCTCCTGTGGTCCGACGTGCACCTGGACTGGAAACAGACAAGTAGTGGTACGCCGGCTTAAAGGTTGCCTTCGAACTACACTTACATTTACTCCCTCCCTAAGAGAAAAAAATTTTTTGTCACATGTTTGGTACCAAGAGACCTTGTTCTAAAATACGTTCTTACCACAAATGTACGTCACACACACAAAAAAAAAGGGTGGAAACTATTCTCGTCCAAAAAGTTTTTCCTTTACCTTTGAAAAATTGGTTGAGTACTCACTAAAAACATCATTTTAAAATTCTTGGAAAACGGACGACAGTCTCCTCATATATCTGAGACGTCACCTTTGACTCGGTCGAGTAAATATTTCGACGGAATCAAATAAAAGTTTCCAGTGGCATGTCGCAAAAATTTGCCCTCTCCATACCGTACCGGGGAGGGAAGGGACGGTAACGGAGAACCTGGAAAAAAAAAATTAGTGATAATAATTATGGTTTTTTCAAAAATACTTTACCTTGACCGTTTTCCCGGTCTCTCTCCAGGAAACAGTCGGACATAACTGTACGGTGAGGGAAACACATTTATGGATGAATGGAGGAATTTTAAGTCAACATAGACACCGTTTTAAAATGAGACACACACACACACAAAACGAATGTAGGAAGCCACTACGAGAGGGTCGGACAGTCCCGTGACTACTTGTGTAGACCAGGCGACTGACAAAAGCACCATTTTCCGTCAACCCAGACTCGGGCCCAGACATAGTCTGTACCCAGACAGACAGAGAACCATCGAGTGGGTAACCCCTCACGAGCGACCGCCAAGAGCGAACGAAACTACCTGAACAACAAATCTGCACAAGGCGTCTCCAAGTCCCGTCAGTATTGTGGTCCAAACGACGTCGAAAGGATATCGTGTCCCACCCGTGAGCCGGATTCCGGGGTCCACTGATCGTACGGGAGGACACCGGTCCAAGTCGAACGTCCCCCGGTGGGAGCTCGGGAGCACCCTTAACCGTCTCCGACACCGTCCCGAAATTCGTCGACAAAAGACCCGTAGGACCGAAAAGTAGGTTGAGTCTCAGGGAGACCGGAAGTCACCGAGAACCGATTGACGGGAAACTTCATTTCCGAAGTAAGACGAGAGTCGTCAAGAGTATTTCTCATGGTAGTCTGTGTCCTCACAGAGACAGTCAGCGGGTGGAGGACCTGGCGACCCGAAACAGTCCGGGGGGAAGGACGTCGGTGAAAACAACCCCCACGAGAAGGAACTGTGGACGGTCCTCCTTCCGTCTCCTACGTCCGAGTCCTCGACGAGTCAGAAAAGTTTCCGTCTGTCTGAGGGCTCCTCTGGGTCCTGTCTGTCTACTCCCCCGCAACGTTCGTCCCTCCACCCCCAGTGAGACACTTAGGGTAGCGAGAATGTCAAAAACTTTGGAGTTGACTAATTTGTCGAAAAATTTTCTGTATGTACTACAAAGTTTGTTCAGTTGTCACGGTTGTTGTTGACAGTACAAACGAAACCCGGGTTGCTCCTGGTCACAAAAGAGGAATCGCCAACCTTGTCACCNAGCGAGAATGTCAAAAACTTTGGAGTTGACTAATTTGTCGAAAAATTTTCTGTATGTACTACAAAGTTTGTTCAGTTGTCACGGTTGTTGTTGACAGTACAAACGAAACCCGGGTTGCTCCTGGTCACAAAAGAGGAATCGCCAACCTTGTCACCTAGTAAAAACATAGAAATATCAAAAAATATATATATATACAATGTATATATGAAAAAGGAATCCATCTCTCTCTAAACTGAGGTTTATAAGAAGGAAGATTTGTAAAAGAAAAGGGGTTCATCGAAAAACCCCAGAACTTAACAAAATTTTCGACACAACTCAGAGTCGGACGCACAGGAAACTGGGAAACAGAACTTGGGCAGGCGACCTAGGAGTTCAGGTACGTTCGCCAATTCCGCCAGGTACCTTGACGTCGACACCCGGACGACGTGTTTGTGTGGTTTCTGCATAAACCAAGACCCGGCGAGGGGGGTCCTAGGGGCATAAGTGCCGGTCAGAGAACCTGACCTCGTGAAATAAGGAAGTCGTGGCCACGGGGCCCCCCCGGCTCGCGAACGAGTGGGTGGACGTTCGAATGGAACCCGAACCCCCGGAGGTCCGGGGGACCCGACCGGCACCTTCGTCGACCACTCCTTTACTCTCTAAGATACTTGACATCTTCATAATTTTGCTCCTACAACGGGGGCCCTGAACTCTCCACTGCTCTGTAGGGACATGACATGCATAGACAACTAGTACTACGGAGGAAGGACGTCTTCCATACGGGTACCGACCCACATGGAAACTACAGAATGAAAAGGAAGGAAACTGAAAAACATCTTTCGTTTTTATTAAGCCAGGGAACAACCTTCGAATTACGTCCAAAACACGGAACTAGTGGGGCAGAGTACACTGCAAATATCTTTCACCGGACACTGAAAAGTGTCCTTGCGTTATTTGTGCACTTTAATTGAAGTACTCACTTAAACGTCTAGTGGACCTGGGGAGGGATCTGGACTTAACCACTTCTAAAAAAAAAGAACCAAATCTTTCTTTTACATGTATCACTTGATGTTGAAAGCGGACAAAGAGGAAGAATTATAACATATATAAAACTGATAAATAATCTAATCCTTCAGCATAAAATGAATAGTTGACTCGGTTTACAGACACGTTAATAATACACAGGAAAGAACATTTTAAAACATGTCGGATTTACTCATTTTCTTTTTTTTTTTAGTCAAAAATGAGTTGAAAAAGTCTTAACTAACATTTATAACATCTAAGAAAAAGATACATTACACAGGATGACAAAGTATTACGACATTGAACATCCTTACAACATATAAATAAAGACCGAATAAATTACAGAATTCAAGACGTTTCACAACTGGAGGGAAAGGGGAAACGGGGGACGACAGGACAATTAACGAAATTGAGAACTCCACCACTGACCAGTCGCGTACCGACCGGTGCACCAGAGGGGTCCCACCGGGAGGGGTCGAAACGAAGGACCATAAAGATCAGGTCACCCAAATTTAAGAATCCCAAACGACAGGAGTACTACTCCAAACACAAATCTGTCTACTACTCTCTGGTCTTTAGACTATCCGATAGTCTAAGAGGAGATCTTGAAAGGTCACTGAGAAATTAAGGACTCGTCGATCGAAGAGTATCTTTGTTCACGACAATTGAAGTCCGGTATAGAATGTTTTGTTTTATGAATAGCAATCGTCACCCTTTCTGGAAAGGTAACTTCTAAATAGGGACTGTCGAGTCACAAATCTCTCTGAGTGTACAGGTGAAGACGCCACAACGGTACTCTGACAACCTCCGTCTCTGGTCCGTCTCCCTTCCGGCCCAACTGGTCAACGGGACGAAGGGTTCACCGACGACCTGGTGGAAGTGTCACGACTGGAAACAACCGTCGACCACTGATCAACTTAAGGGGGCAGGGGTCGGCACGAGACACCGAAGGATACGAAACGCCACGTCTGGGATGATACATAGAAGTCCTTGATTGACATGTCCGGGCGCGGGGGGTGGGACCGGGACTTGGCAAACCAGGGTCGCAGGCTAGGTGGACACAGAAGTCCCACTGCGGAAGGAAGACGAAGAGGTTTCGGAAGTTCGCCCCCAGACCTGGGATGACCGGACCCACGTTTCTCCACTTTCGAGCTTTCTAAAGGACCGCCACGACACAGCTGCCAGAGCACGAGGGACGACCGAATCGAGCCACGGACGCACACAGCTCAGACGTGTACGGGTACACGCCACTGTCCTGGTGTGCACAGCGATTTGGTCGACCCCATTGTGGGCGGGACGAGGTCTGCCGTAGGACGCTTTCTTCGTGGGAGTTCGAGGGTCGATTTACTGAACTGATGAAACTAAACCCTTAAAGTCTGGAATCTTCGAGAGAAACTAAACACACAGGTCCAAGACACTGGTGATCAATGACATAGTCTTGAGTAGTCCATGAGTAAATATTTATCGTGACTGACAGACATTGAGAGAAGGATCCTGGGTCGCATACATCGTAACCATAACGTCAAAGGGACCGAACACAAAACGTGACTACCTAAAACTGTCCCATTAACGGAGAAATGAACACGTTATGACGACATTTATTTACGTCTAAAAAAAAATTCTTTGGGTTAGAAAATACAAGAATTACTTAAAATATATTTATTTTGAAAGTTGATCAAAGGCGCTCGACAAACTAAATAAAGTGTTTNGACCCACGTTTCTCCACTTTCGAGCTTTCTAAAGGACCGCCACGACACAGCTGCCAGAGCACGAGGGACGACCGAATCGAGCCACGGACGCACACAGCTCAGACGTGTACGGGTACACGCCACTGTCCTGGTGTGCACAGCGATTTGGTCGACCCCATTGTGGGCGGGACGAGGTCTGCCGTAGGACTCTTTCTTCGTGGGAGTTCGAGGGTCGATTTACTGAACTGATGAAACTAAACCCTTAAAGTCTGGAATCTTCGAGAGAAACTAAACACACAGGTCTAAGACACTGGTGATCAATGACATAGTCTTGAGTAGTCCATGAGTAAATATTTATCGTGACTGACAGACATTGAGAGAAGGATCCTGGGTCGCATACATCGTAACCATAACGTCAAAGGGACCGAACACAAAACGTGACTACCTAAAACTGTCCCATTAACGGAGAAATGAACACGTTATGACGACATTTATTTACGTCTAAAAAAAAATTCTTTGGGTTAGAAAATACAAGAATTACTTAAAATATATTTATTTTGAAAGTTGATCAAAGGCGCTCGACAAACTAAATAAAGTGTTTTACCACCTCTTCGTCGGCTTTAGCACCTATGCATGTGTGGGTGTGAGACGGGAATAGTAAGTGACTTACATAATGGTTGTACGTCTAAAACACTTAACAGCGAACTTCAGTTTAGACACATCGTATATGAATTTTCGTTTGGCGAGAAATTGCCAAACTTCACCGACCACTCTCGTTGACGTCTCAAAAGACGGGTGCATCAATCCATACTGAGTCGTGGACCCGACCGACACCTCATACTCCAGTGTCCAGATTTGATATAACTAATCACTAATATCGTCTATGGGACGGTAGAGTCGGACAGAACCATCAAACTTCTTGTAAGTTTTTTACCTTCAGAACAGACTGAGAATCCGAATAGATATATCGTGGACGAACTTCGGTCTTTAGTTGTTTACGGGGCTAGACACCACTTCAGTAGCGACGACAGAAGAATTCCCCGGCACCTCAAACCCCTCGGGACACGACGCATCGTCCACCCTCGACCACATCCCCACGGTCTCTCTTTAATGCCAGATGAAACCCCTATGTCAAATATTTTAGGATACTTAAGGATATTTAGGATATTTGTTTAATGTATTAAACGGTGAAGATGAGACTTTATTCACGACCCTTTCAATTTTCTGACCCAGTCGAAACAAAAGTCGTCCATTATCGAAGTACGAAAAGTTAATGCACTTGTCATGTACACAGATGTAAAAATTTCAAACGAAAAATAACTCGATATCAACTACAATACGATCAAAGACGAGAAATCGTCACTGAGTCAATGTGTGTATGCATGTAAAAAAAAACTACAAGAAAAGGTAAATCAAATAGTGCACGTACGACTTCAGTGCAGTGTGTTGAACTGTGTTGACTGCAAAACACGTTGACTTGAAGTGTGTGAAGTGTGGTGACTTCAGCGAACTCAACACACGGTGAGACGATGGGATACCTGACATTGGGTGGCCCGAGGAGACAGGTACCCTAAGGGGTCCGTTCTTATGACCTCACCCGACGGCAAGGGAAGAGGTCCCTGGAAGGGTAGGGTCCCTAGTTTGGTCACAGGACACAGAGGACGTGACCGTCCGCCCAAGAAATGGGGAACGTGGTGGACCCTTCGGGTTACCAAACAATGTCCGACAACTGATATTGAGGGCCACGACATGTCCTCCTTGAGAACAAATAGGTAAGGCATACATTGTCAAACATAGATGTGTATGTGTGTGTGTTGGGGATTGAGGATCACGTAAGGAGAGGCCTTGGACACTTTGCCTCTAAGTGTCTATGTATATATGTGTGTGTGTGTAAATAGAGCTTAGCTCACCACCAAGACCGAGGACAAATTAGAACGAAGGAACGGTTCTGTCCTCAACCACAAAGAGGTCGGGAAAAAGAGGTGTCGTGTGCGCGTACACAGGCACACAAATGAATGAGTCGTCAAAACGAAAAGATATTTACGACATGACAGTCATACACCGAGACCGAATCGTCTCCAGCATCCAAAAAGGTACCACTGAGGTGAGACTAGTGACGCTCGTCCTTATTCCAGAGAAAGGGACCACAGGACGACGCCGGAGAGACGAACCAGGTATGGAACGGTCGGACGCCCTCTCTACGACCCACTACCCGACTTTGTCTGAGTGTGCACGACGACATAACAGACAGGATGAACTATGTTGGTGGACGATTACAAGACGGTTCGGAAACGTCCCACTATGGTCGGACCTTACCCCACCGTGTCTCAACCTATGCTGACTTCGCTGAACCGTCGTCGTCGTTGTCGGACCTCACCCCCACAACCGGCTTACACTTAAAAGGTGAAGACACATCCTACTAGAAAAGTCCGTATCAACTGTAGACGAAAAAAGAGAGACTACCGGAAACCAATAAAAATCAACTCAAAAATTAAAAAGGACAGTTATTAACGAGTCACCGATACATCACACCTGAGAATCGTTGGGGTACCTGACGTTATACGGTCCGAGGAGACAGGAGGTGGTAAAGGGTCTCAAATGAGTTTAAGTACAGGTGACTACGATAGATTGGTAGAGTAGGAGACGGTGGGAGAAGAAACCGGAAGTGAAAAAGGGTCGTAGTCCCAGGAAAGATTACTCAGCCGAGACGTAGTCAACCGATTTCATAACCTCGAAGTCGAAGTCGTAGTCAGGAAGGTCACTCATAAGTTCCAACTAAAGGAAATCCTAATTGGTCAAACTTAGAGAAACGTCAGGTTGCCTGAGAGTTCTCTGAAGAGGTCGTGGCGTTAAGTTTTCGTATTAATCGAGAAACATAAAAGACCCATTTTCAGAGAATAAACAACCTTTATGTAAAAGGGGTCAGAAAAGAGTTATAAAATAATACTTCTAAAAGTCTGTATGTCTTTTCAACTTTCTTTACATGTCTCTTGTGGGTGGTTGATCTAAGACGGAAAGAGTAAAATGAAGGAACTAACATATAGACAGGTAGGTAAGTAAGTAGAATGGAACACTATGGAAAGGTTCCTTTAGTCAGTAACCGTTGAAATACGAAGGTATACGTATACTAAATCTCAAGTAATTAAAACATAGTCCGAAGAAAACTCTATTCTAAACGTATATTATGTTGTTGAGAGGTCACACGTAAACGATTCAAAACTGGCTCCTACGTCGACAGAGGGTTTGGACTTAGTTCTATTTCTCGTACTGACAGTGAGGTCTTTCAAGGAGGTACAAGGAAGAGTAGGTCAGGGAGGGGGCGGCCGGGGTGAAGGTCCCCACTGAAGTCAAGGCTAAAAAAAGGGTCGTATTTAATCAAGGACTCAAACTTACCCTACCCTAGTATGTCTTACACCACAAAACACAGACTAAGGCAAAAAAGAGTCGCATTACAACGGCAGTTGTCATTAGGAAAAAGAACGGGTCATCACAAGACAACAGACTTGTTTGGTGTGAAAAGAGGTGAATAATTAATCGTGGACTCGAGAATGTCAAACCCGATCCGACTTATTTAGATGCTTATAAGAACTTGTGTAGAAAAACACTCGCATCCAAAATAAGTTGACGCACAGAAACTTGACGACACCACATAAACTGCGTCAACAGTGCTAAAACTTTCAGTCTAAATGGGGAGATTGTATCTACAAAAGAAAACATGAAATTCTCGGGAAGGGATCCGGTTTCAAAATTTATATAGAAGACTATGTAACAAGTATATCACGATACCAAACAAAAGTAGAAATTAGATAGGTCTAAAAAAATTACTATGTCATACTTAGAGTGAAATGAAAAGGGGTAACTGTCGGTCGTGAAAGGAGAATAGAAGTGGATTTTACCGAGAAAATGTAGGTGGTCTAAGAGTGTAATACACCAAGACAAAGAGATGAGAAAGGAAAAGGCAACTCGAAAGTAAAGAAGACGCAACACGATTAACGGTATCTAAAGACAAAACTTAAAGAACAGGAATAAAAAGTTCTGACAGGACCGGTAAGGTGTAACACAGAAAGTGCACGTAAAACCTTAATCTTTTAAAGCCATGCCCAGACCAAACCTTCGTGTCACTGGTATAAGTAACTCCCTCGTAACGGTAAAAGGGTTCTCGCAAAGGTTCCGCCCAGCACAAAACGAGATAATCCGAACGAAAACTACGACAATCACACACTGAAAAGAAGGGTGCATAGGACGTGCAAAGTACACTCGAAAACAGATCCTCCTTACCCCTCATAGGCCGTAGGTCAGACGGGTGATGGGTGAAAATTTTTTTAGCCCCTTCATATCAACAAAATGTCACGCCACAATCAAAGACGACATGTCTGTTGTCTCACTCAGTAGACACACATATGCACACAGAGGAGAGAAAAAAACCTAAAGGAAGGGTAAATCTAGAGGTGTCTCGTGGTTCGTCTCAGGGGACACGACGCGTCGTCCAAGACTAATCAATAGATAAATTATGCATCGTCACACACACGCACGGCACAGTGAAGTGAACACAGACTGAGGCGTGTTGGGGTGCCTGACATCGCGTGGTCCGAGGAGGCAACTACCTTAGGAGGTCCGTCCTTATGACCCCACCCAACGGCAAAGGAAGAGGTCCCCTAGAAGGGCTGGGTCCCTAGCTCGACCGAAGAGAACACAGAGGACGAAACCGTCTACCCGCGAGAGGGTGCGGTGGACCCTTCGAGTCGTCACACTTATACAGTTAGGGTCAGAAGGTCAAGGAGGGCGGAACGAGAGGAGGAACCACAGGTAGTAAGAGGTACAGGTACGGAGATAAGGACGAAACGGTTGTTCTAGTAGACATGGTAAAAAGATCTGAGGTGCATATTCACTGTGCAACAAAAAGAGAAAGACTGAAGTGAGACGTCCTGTCAGAGACGCAGAGAGGTGCAGAGACGTTTAACGTGTCGACACAAGGAGAAATACCGACGCATTATAAGGTAACATATGTGCATCGTGTAGGAGAATTAGGCAGGGAGACGACTATCTGTGTCCAACGACGGCACGGGACCGCCAACATTTACCGCGACGACACTTGGGACGTGAGGGGTGGAAGAATGAAGGTGGTGTCAACGAGAGACACACGGACGGAGAGCGACGAGGGAAGGTGGGAGTTTTGAAAGAGAGGGGGGTGTTGGGTGGGGGGTCTGTCGGCTCCCGTCGGTACCGGATACAACCCGGTTAGGTTGTGAAAGCGTCGTGGAACTTGGACCTCGTTCGCTCGTCATTCCCCGACTACCCTCCCGTCGCAGGAACACCGATGTCCCACCCCTCACCGTGTCCCGTGCAACCGGTACCGTGGGTGACCGGTCCCATGGGCGACGGGACAGCGATCGTGCGAGCACGGACCAGAGGGTCGAAGGAGAAACAAGGACCTCGAGTCCCAGGGAGGACCTTCAAGAGAGACACGATTCAGTCAACCTCAGTCTGCGGCAACGACCGTCGGTATTCGCGACTGAGTAAGGATGGACAGTCCTTCCCGACTTAGTTTCCTACTATTCCTCAGGAGGTATTTGTCATGCGTAAGTCTTCCACACGTCACTATCCGACCTCCAATTTTAAGGGGAAACCCACTCTGGTCTACCGCAAGACTCTTCTGCCCTTTACTGTTCCGGTTTCCTGCGAGAGAGTAGGAGAGAGTGAAGAGGGTGACTCAGAGGAAAAGGACTTTCGTGAAAGGACTCGGTTCGGATTCGGGAATCCTCTTAGTCAGCGGTTCCTCTTCTATGGCACCTTCCAGCTTCCGGGACGAAAAGTCGCAAGACAGGACATAACATACGAGTCAGTACAGACTGAGACACTAGGGTACCTGACACCGAGTGGTCCGAGGAGACAGGTAAGACTCAGAGGTCCGTTCTTATGACCTCATCCAAAGGTAAGGAAAGGGGTTACGACATATACTGTATGTAAAGGTTTTCCCTAAGTTCTTCCGTTTTGATATTATCGACGAGTAGAAACAGAGGAATTTCGCCTTAACCCCTGTGAATCGAGATTCCCTTGGGGAAGGGACCCGAAGGGACCATCGAGTCCACCATTTCTTAGGTGGACGTTGAGCCCTCTGGACCCAACCTAGGGACCCAACCCTTCTAGGGGACCTCCTCCCGTACCGTTGGGTGACGTCATAAGAACGGACCTCTTAGGGTTCGTGTCTCCTCGGTCCGCCCGATGTCAGGTACCCTACCGTTTCTCAGTTTTTACGGAGTCGTGTTGCGTGTCGTGTCGTATCGTTGGGGAAGGGATGACTGATTTGTTCGAGTCTAAACCTCCTGGTAAGAATTTTGCGTGGGGTCTCTACGGTACAAAGTAACATCTGAAAGACCGAGTCTTCCTGGAGACTCTCGAATATGATGGAGTAGTGTAAAAGTCAACAGATCCGGTCACCAGGGGTTGGAAAAACCGTGGTCAAAACGTCTTCTGTTAAAAAGATACTTGGTCCCCCGCGCCCTACGGAAGGCCTACTAAGCTCACGTAATGTAAATGACACAGGAAATAAAGATAATAATAATACAGTCGAGGTGGAGTCTAGTAGTCCGCAATCCAGGGTCTCTGACGTCTGGGTACGAGATCCGCCAGTAAAAGGATTTGTTAAATAAACTGGGTTCATACAAATAATTCTAGCATGGTTAGAGGATCCACGTATACTTTTATGTTTGCACGAATCCCCGAACGGATCACCAGACCACTAACTCTTAGGTGGAATGGTACGTCCCCTCGGACCTCTTCACTCCCCCGACGTCGAGGGGACCCACAGAGTAGGGTGGAGGTGGACCAGGGTCTTGGGGGTACAGTGGATAGCACTGTCGTTTCTGCGAACGAGGAACCTTCCGTTCGACACTGTTTGGATCCGTCGTATAATTTTTCCTCTCTATAGTAGAACGGGTGTTTCCAGACAGATCAGTTTCGATACCAAAAAGATTATCAGTACATACCTACACTCATAACCTGGTATTTCTTCCGACTCGCGGTCTCTTAACTACAAAAACTTAATGCCACAACCTCTTCTGAGAACTCTCAGGGGACCGTTCGTTCCTCTAGTTTGATCAATTAGGATTTCCTTTAGTCAGGACTTATAAGTAACCTTCCTGACTACGACTTCGAGGTTGTGAAACCGGTGGACTACACTTCTCGACTGAGTAAACTTTTCTGGGACTACGACCCTTTCTAACTCCCGTCCTCCTCTTCCGCTGTTGTCTCCTACTCTACCAACCTACCGTAGTGACTGAGTTACCTGAACTCAAACTCGTTCGAGGTTCTCAACCACTACCTGTCCCTTCGGACCGTACGACGTCAGGTACCCCAACGTTTCTCATCCTATGCTGACTTGACTGGAACGTAGTCCCCTTCCTTAAGAACGGGAGACCTAGGTCAATCCCAGACTCTTGTCCTTCGGGGTGGATCTCTAGTCTCTGTCCCTCTTCTTATTCCACCTTATAGGAACGGGGAACGGACGGAAGAACACTCTAGTGGAGCCCCAAAGGCACGAGGAACTACTTCCAGTGCCGAGGAGACTTCCACAGTGACTTATGTCTCAAGAGAGGAGGTCCTAGGTCATCAGGGAGGGACGAGAGAAGGGAGGGTTGGATCTCCGTCATTGTCGACTTGAAGTGTCATTATGTCTTTCACCCTTTGTCTACACCCATCTCTATCTCGTTCTGACCGGCGCTCACCCATTGATAATTTCGACCTACTGTACTTGTACCTCCATGAAGTATGAAACAGAGATGAACACATATTGAAACCTTACAAATTTACACCTTTCAATTTTCTTATCAATTAAGTTTTCAATGAACGACCTTGACTAGACGCAGGTCTTCGTTCACCGGACCCCCGTCAAACCCCGTCCCGGCGTCCCGGCTCACCTAGTGTAGACTCTCTGGCCGAGGGAAACACAAAAATTACAATAAATAATAAATAAACCGACGTGACTCAGCATCGACACCGTACGTCCTAGAAGTCAGAAGGAACGTCATGCACGTTAGATCAAGGGACTGGTCCCTAGTTTAGGTCCAGCGGGACGTAACCTTCGAAACTCAGAATCGGTGACCTGGTGGTCCCTTAAGGACCAACCCGAGGGAAATTTAAGTGTTCCGTCACTTCCGGAAAACAATGTCTCGGTTGTATTGGATTATGCTTAATAAACTCTTTCTGAGGAGTCTTAAAGCCTAATTCCATATAACTTCCCTGTACTACCGACTGACGACCCACTACTCCCTAAAAGGAAAACGGTATTTCCTGTACTAACCTTGTCTACCATTGTAGACATAGTCTATGCATCTAATTTGTTCCCCAGAGGTGGAGACCAGTGTCTGGTCGTCGTCGAAATTTAATCTTTATTTTACGTGTCATTTACATTACGTGAACTTAGTAGGACTCTAGTAGGTGGGGAGTAAGTACCTCTTTGACAGAAGGTACTTTCGTCTTACCGACAGACCCCTCCGGAATGTTTATCGACACTTTTCTTCTCTCCGTTTTTCGTTTCCTCTTTTCCTTTCTATATTCGTGGACTTACGTCTCAAGGTTTCTTATCGTTCTTCTCTATTCTTTCGGAAGAAGTCGTTAGTTACGTTTCTTTATCTCCTTTTGTTGTCCTACCCTTTCTGATCTCTAGAGAAGTTCTTTTAATCTCTGTGGTTCCCTTGTAAAGTACGTTTCTACCCGAACTATTTCCTGTCTTTACCATACCTGGATTGTCTTCGTCTTCTATAATTCTTCTCCACCGTTCTTATGTGCCTTCTTGACATGTTTTTTCTACAAGTGCTGGGTCTATTAGTACCACTACACTAGTGAGTGGATCTCGGTCTGTAGGACCTTCCACTTCAGTTCACTCGGAATCTTTCGTAGTGATGCTTGTTTCGATCACCTCCACTCTCTTAAGGTCAACTCGACAAAGTTTAGGACTTTCTACTACGACACTTTCACGACGTGAGTTATACGGTTATTTAAACCTTTTGAGTCGTCACCGGTGTTCTGATCTTTTCCAGTCAAAAGTAAGGTTAAGGTTTCTTTCCGTTACGGTTTCTTACGAGTTTGATGACGTGTTAACGTGAGTAGAGTGTACGATCATTTCATTACGAGTTTTAAGAGGTTCGGTCCGAAGTCGTTATGCACTTGACACTTGAGGGACAACAAGTTCGACCAAAATCTTTTCCGTCTCCTTGGTCTCTAGTTTAACGGTTGCAGGCGACCTAGTACCTTTTCGTTCTCTCAAGGTCTTTTTGTAGATAAAGACGAAATAACTGATACGGTTTCGGAAACTGACACACCTAGTGTTAGTTGACACCTTTTAAGACTGTCTCTACCCTTATGGTCTGGTGGATTGGACGGAGAACTCTTTAGACATACGTCCAGTCCTTCGTTGTCAATCTTGACCTGTACCTTGTTGTCTGACAAGCAACCTTTTCCTCCTTTTCCTCATACAGTTCCGACATATAACAGTGGGACGAATAAATTGAAGATACGTCTCATGTAGTACTCTTTGCGACCTGACCTCCTTTGCGTTCGACCTTAGTTCTAACGACCCTCTTTATAGTTAGTGGAGTCTATACGTCTACTGTGGTGGGAATACCGTCTTTCACTTCTCCTCGATTTTTCGGAGGACTACTTTCACTTTCTCCTCTAGCTTTTTCAACCGAATTTCGAGTTGCAAGTCTTTTGCTTCTAGTACCGTAGACCAGGGTAGTGAAGTACCCTTTATCTACCCCTTTGCACCCTTGTCACAGTCTGAAATAAAAACCCCCCGAGGTTTTAGTGACGTCTACCACTAACGTCGGTACTTTAATTTTCTGCGAAGGAGGAACCTTCTTTTCAATACTGGTTGGATCTATCGTATAAGTTTTCGTCTCTGTAATGAAACGGCTGATTCCAGGCAGGTCAGTTCTGATACCAAAAAGGACACAAGTACATACCTACACTCTCAACCTGACACTTCTTCCGACTCGTGGCTTCTTAACTACGAAAACTTGACACCACAACCTCTTCTGAGAACTCTCAGGGAACCTGACGTTCCTCTAGGTTGGTCAGGTAAGACTTCGTCTAGTCGGGACCCTAAAGAAACCTTCTTTACTACGATTTCGACTTCGAGGTCATGAAACCGGTGGAGTACGATTCTCAACTGAGTAACCTTTTCTGAGACTACGACCCTCCCTAACCCCCATCCTCCTCTTCCCCTGCTGGCTCCTACTCTACCGACCTACCGTAGTGCCTGAGCTACCTGCACTCAGACTCACTTGAGACTCTCTACCACTACCTGTCCCTCCGGACCACACGACGCTAAGTACCCCAGCGGTTCTCAGCCTGTACTGACTCGCTGACTTGACTTGACTACTTTGAGCAGGGACCACGGTGTTTCAACCCATGACGACCTAATCTATCATCCTAACGTAGTTCCAATTACAGGACTAAAACTGGTGACTTGGTACCAACAAACTCTCCTACAGGAATAAGAACCCTCTGTGTCTGACTTCAACAGTCCCTACTCCCGGTAACGACAGACACTAAATGAGACTGTAAGTCTCTCTGTGAGGTATCCGTTTGTGCACCCAACATAGAACCCCCACGGAACTTTTCCTATCTCTTTGCCCCGTTTTACAGTTATAAACCCCTTAGACCCACCCCTGGGATTCCTTTAACAAATGTGATAAAACGTTAGACCTACAGTTTTACTTTTTCACTTTTTACATTCTGGAAAACCGACACGGATTTACCACCGTCGTTCGTCTTCGTACCCGTGCGCCTCCTGTCAGTCCTCAGGAGGACCCCCTGGGCCCTGGGTCCCTCTCTACGACACGTCAGTCCTCTGGGCCGGAGGGGCACTCCTCCCTCTGTCCTGTCAGGATTGGCGCCTGAACCTGGACTCGCTGACCTTCCCACCGGAAAGGACTCAGGTCTTTGCCCCCACGCCCTCCTTCTCCGACCCCTCCCCACCCCCTCCCGTCCCTCCCGAGTACCTCTCAAGACAAGACAACTCGACGGTCGAGTCGATCCCCGACTAGGTCTTTGTCACAATAGTCGAGCAAAATTTCCCTTTTACAACCCAAAAACCTCTCCTCAGGGTCGGTCAACCTGACATTTGACAACCGTCGAACTTCTTTCCTATGTGGCATTTATAACTCCGTAAACGAAATTACTTTGTGAAAAACGTTTTGTGTTTGACCTCCTTTGGCCCAGAAATTAGTGCTCTACCTCCTGGTAGGTACGGAGGGAATTCCGGATATACCTCATAGATGACCTGTGTCGGACCTACGACGTACCTCTCCCCCCACCCGTCGGGAGTTGGGATCTCCTGTGACCTGAGGTGGTCCCTGAATATGGCTTCTTCCACTACCGTGGGGTGAGGTCATGAGAACGGACCTTTTAGGGTACCTGTCTCCTCGGACCACCCGACGGTAGACACCCCAGTGTGTCTCAGTCTGTACTGACTTCACTGAATCGTCCCCGAATATGTTTTATGGGTGTATCTCTCGTTGGTGAGGTTTTGAGGTCACCCTAAGGTCACGTCATTAAAAAAAATTTCGAGGGAAATTTTTTTTTTTTTCGAGAAAAAATTTCTGGGGTCCGAAGGGACCACCGAGTCACCATTTTACAGACGGACGGTTACGCCCTCTACGCCTAAGCCAGGGACCTAACCCTTCTAGGGGACCTCCTCCTTTACAGCTGGACGAGGTCATAAGAACGGACCTTTAGGGTGCATGTCTCCTCGGACCACCCGATGTCCGGTACCCCAGTGTTTCTCAGCCTGTGTTGAATCGTTGAGTCGTTGCTATCGTTATGTACTGGGTCATACTGTTACAGAACCCACATGACCCCCGAATGAGCCCACAGACGTCTTTGGGCCCCGGGCGTCGTCGTAGTATACCGCTCACGCAGTGGGATCCCTCTTTAGAGACTTTCTGTTGTGAGTTGTTCCACGAAAGACAAACAAATCAAAAGACAATATCAACGTTTTGCAAGTCAGGAGGAAAGACAAAGGGAAACGGTCAAACGGGACCGTGTCCGCAGGTGCGCAGGACGGTTTAGGTCCTACTCACCCTCCCGTCTCACCCGACCTCCCGGGTCCCGGTTCCGGTGTCGCACCACATCCACTCCGGCGGGGTCCGACACACGGGTCCCTCCCGGGGCAGGTAGCAGGTCATCCTGTCTCGGAGGGTGACTGCTCCGGTTTCCCGAGTCGTTCCAGTCTCCCCGTCCTTCCCCGGTTCCGACCCGAGCCATCCCCATCTCCGCCCTACCTTAACCGAACGACTCGTCCAGTACTTCCTTCCCCATTTACCGCCACACGAACGGGGAGCGAAAGGTCTCGAACCACCCGCACCGTGTACTCTCGCAGAGTCTTAGGCCTACAAAGGACCAGGGGACTCTTTGGTCCCACCCGTCTGTGTGGCGGACGAGACTCTCACACACGAACCCCTACTCTAGACTCCTGAATCTCCCCCTTGTACCAGTGGACTCGACCCTTTCTTTAGTGTCAGGTACAATGGGGAGTCGACCTTATCCCTGAACCTCCTCCCGTACCGTCGGGTGAGGTATAAGAACGGACTTCTTAGGGTACCTGTCTCCTGGACTACCCGATGTCAGGTGCCCCTGTACTTCTCATTCAGTCCTGGTTTCCCCGGCTCGTGTGTGTTCCTCTACAGTTGAACCTGAACGAGTCCCGGAACGTTCCTACGACACAGTCGGTAGGCCTTTGACGGGACCCGCTCGGAGGTACCCGAGTCGGAACCGAAAGGGGACCCGAGGTGAGGGCTAGGGCTCGTAGAGACCCGGACTGAGTCCGGGGGTCAGTGGTTCGAGACCCCGGTCCGACGACAGTCGAACGTCCATTTACGAGAGGGTCACCGAGTTGTCATTTCTTAGGTGGACATTACGTCCTCGGAATCCTCCGTGTCCAAACTAGGGACCTAACCCTTCTAGGGGACCTCCTCCTTTACCATTGGGTGAGGTCATAAGAACGGACCTTTTAGGGTACCTATCCCCTTAGACCATCCGATGTCAGGTGATCCCAGCGTTTCTCAGTCTGTACCGACCTCGTTGATTCGTGCGTGGGTACGAGAACAGGGGTGGGCCCCTAAAATTATCACTGTACCGTTAGCACAGAGAGACCCGAAACTTGACATTCCCAGCTCCGTCGGGGAGAATAGGTCACACCAGGGACCGTGGTCCGTGAGTGAGTTGTCCACTGGAACCCTGCCCACCCACGGTTGATTTACAGACTGATCCTAAGTACCGTTTAGGAGAAAAGACTTTCGACCTAAAACAAGACCCGACGACTGGTGTTAAACGCGAAAAGGGGTGAATTTTTTACTCGTCACTCTTGGACCCGACTAAGTGTAGGGTCTGTAGACAAAATTCTCCATACAGGTCAGAAACCGGTTTACCAAGAGGAAAATCCCGGGGAGAAAACGAAACTCCGACAGGGAAGGAGGAAGGTGTGAGGTGGATGAGTCCAGGGGTCCGGTGATCCAAGGAGATTTGGGGAAGGAAATTATCGACGACGACCTCGCACCACGACCGTCCCAAGACCACTTAGTCAAAGGGACCGTTTACTTACTGGTTATTACCGAACTACTTCCGTTGTAGAACGTTGAGACTACTGTACACATAAAACTTTTGAATTCAAAGACAGATTTGAACCACCGATCATACTTTGTCTTACTCGAAGGGACCACCGAGTCACCCATTTCTTAAACGGACATTCCGTCCTCTGTGTCCTCTGTACCCAAGCTAGGGCCCCATTTCTAAAGGGGACCTCATCCCTTACCGATGAGTGAGGTCATAAGAACGGACTCTTTAGGGTACCTGTCTCGTCGGACCTCCCAGTGTTTCTCAACCTGTGCTGACTCGTTGATTCGTGTACTTCGTCTTCAAGTGTGACTAAGATTCTTTTACTGCGAAATTAACTTGCGTTCGAGTTGTCGGACCCGACAGAGGACCTACTGGGGTCCGAGTGAGGGCGTAGTGTCCGAACGACGGGGAGAAGGATTTTACGAGTCTACACGTGTCCCAACCGAAGAATTACAAAGACAAGTTTATCGGGGAAGGACTGGACCGGAAGGGGAGGTGGGGTAGGTCAGGGTGGAAGTCAAAGTAGGAGACCCGTCATTCAGAAGCGTGTACGAGGGTCTCGGGGTCGAACTCACACACAACCTTGGACCCCTCGAACCTCACCGGTACCCTGTTCTCCCTGGACCCAGGAGAAGAGACCCCCGGACCACTAACCTTTCTGGACCCGACATACAAGGTACTCTTGATACCCACATCCTCAGGGTAAAGAACGAAGAGGTCGTAACGTGAATCATCCACACCCTACTGGACCAAGAGTGAAATCGGTTTCTCGTACCGATGGACTTGTGGGACTGTTCTCTCGTTACCTGAAGGAACCGCCAGGTCACCTACCCTTAGATGGACGGTTACGTCCCTTGTGCCCAAACTAGGGACCAGACCCTTCTTCTACGGAACTTCGGTGTACGGTACCTCGTTGATTCGGGGACTCGGTGTTGAACACTCGGACCCACGACGTTGACGATTTCGGGCACGTGGGCTCTCGGAAACGAGACGTCGGTCCCTTCGGTGGCGGCACTCTTCGACCTCGAAGTGCTTCTCCTCGGGGGTGAGTGACGTCGATCTCTTTCGGGCTCGCGCCGTTTTTTGTCCATGTCGTCTCTGTCACGACTTGACCCACCCTTGTCCTCTCTGAGTAGAGGGAGGTCTGTGGAGTCTCCGAGGGAAGTGCCCTGGGTCAGCGGACACCAGAAAATAACACGTGTCTAGTCTCGTAGTTCCGTCTTCAAAGAAAAGGAAGAAAAAAATTTAAATAAATAAACCGATACAGTCTAGAATGAACGTCGTGCACTCTAGAAACTAGAAACAACGTCGTACGTCGGAGAAATCAAAGTCGGACACCCTAGATCAAGGGACTGGTCTTTAGTTTGGTCCTGGTAGGTCCTTCAAGGTCCCGTCTTCAAAGAATTTGAAAGGAAGGTCTTCTTTAGTCCGAATTTTATGAACGGGTGGTCTGCCGGTCCCCTCGACCCCCTATAATGTAGAGAATAGACTACCGACAGACACTTCTCCGGTGTCCCTTGACAGGAGTCTCGCAGGCTCTCTGACCCGAAACTCGGTAAGAGTACCCAGCACTGGGACAATGGAGGTGGACTCAGGTTCGGGACCCTGACTGGACGGACCACCCCGAGCCTTACAGATCTGTCTGTCTGTCTGTCTGTCCGACTCTACTCTCTCGAACGAGGACACCGACTTTGAGTCAAACACGGGTCACACCCACTAAGGTGTACCCAGCCCCCTCGCCCAACCCGCACCTCCACGGCTCCCGACCTGGGTATCCAGTTCAGATGTAGACCCCAGACTTCGTCACTCTTCCTCGGGACAAACCTAATTGTATGTGTAAGGACCCGACGTTTAGGGGAAAAGATTTTCGTATTTGTGGGTCCTTCCGTCTGTATTTAGACTTCCTGAAACCGGAGCCACTCAACACATACAGTTGAACATATTTATTATGACGTGACGGAATTTTTATTAGGTCTTCCGTCTTGGTTTGTGAAAGTGACAATATTTTGACCTGATTCCAACGTAAGAAGGGGGACTTTAATGAAAAGTCTCAAGTATTTATAAGGATGGAATACTCCTCCTTCCTTTGTCGTAAGTATTCTATCTCCTGTCGTAAAAAAACCTAATAAATACCAAAAAAAAAAAAAAAACCAGACTAAGACTTGGGAAACTTCTGTACTTCCTGATATATTTCGTTCAATCTACCAAAGAAAGGTTCTTTGTAGTTTATTTTGAGGTCAGAGTCTTTCTGTCTTAAGAAATGGGCACAAGGGTTTACGGTTCTTGGAAGAAAAAGTACAAAAGACACTGACTTGCAATAAACGGAATTCGACCGGTACTCAAAGTGACTTTTACAGGTGTCACCTTTATTTGGAACGCCCATTCACCTTCTCCTGCGAAGTAACGGGGCACTGACTCTTCCTAGTTTACAACCAGGTCTCTTGTCGATACTCCTGACGGGTCGTGTCCCAGTCGGAGAGTCCCCAGGTCGAAACTTTGAGCGTTCTATGACTGGACACAACTAGTCACCTGGTCTGACCTCAGGGATATGCAAGAGAAGGTCAGACGGAAAAGGGATGGGGTCGAGGAGAGACTCCTAACGGACGTATGAGTCAACGAAATCAACACAGGTTAAGAAACGTTGGGGCACCTGATATCGGACGGTCCGAGGAGACAGGTACCCTAAAAAGTCCGTTCTTATGACCTCACCCAACGGTACCGGAGGAGGTCCCCTAGAAGTGTTGGATCCCTAGTTTGGGTCCAGACGACGTGACGTCGTCCTAAGAAATGGTAGACTCGGTGGTCCCTTGGGGGAGAGACTCCCAATCAAGAGCAATTTCGATCGTCTACTGAGTCTCAAGGTTCCTCCCGGTCAGAGACAAGGACGTGTAGACACGGGGCCCAGAAGTCTTGAGTATCTGGGTCCGGGTCGGAGACTAGTGGTGGCCCTTCCCGTGGAGGAGGTAGTATAACGGGGGGCCCACCTGTGTCAGACTTCCGTAGGGTGGGAGGAGAGACTGTAATGACACAGACTATAACCCCCGACGAGACCTGTTGGACCGTACAAAGTATGCACTCACACACAAACACGGTAGACGTGTATACACTGGTAACCATCGTCGTAGAGAATGACTCATGCTCATGAAACCGGTGGAGTACGCTTCTCAACTGAGTAACCTTTTCTGAGACTACGACCCTCCCTAACCTCCGTCCTCCTTTTCCCCTGCTGTCGCCTACTCTGCCGACCTACCGCAGTGGCTGAGTTACCTGTACTCAAACTCACTTGAGGCCCTCAACCACTACCTGTCCCTCCGGACCGCACGACGTCAAGTGCCCCAACGGTTCTCAGCCTGGGCCGACTCGCTGACTTGACTTGACTTGACTGTGACTCGTTTCCGATACGAAGTCTTTTATTGAATGCCACGTTTCGTTGTAAATAGGGTTTTCTTGAACGGACACACGTACGTGCACGCACACACACATGTGCAAGGTCGAACCACCTCCATCCCTCCCTGTGGTACCATAAATGACTAGCGGAAGCAAGAAGATCCCCGAAGAACCGTCGAGTCTACCATTTCTCAGACGGACGTCACGTCCTCTGGACCTAGACTAGGGACCCAACCCTTCTGGGGGACCTCTTCCCTTACCGTCGGGTGAGGTCATAAGAACGGACCTCTCAGGGTACCTGTTCCCTCGGACCGCCCGATGTCGGGCACCCCAACGTTTTTCAGTCTACGCTGACTCACTGATTCGTGTGTACGTGTGTCGGGAGTTAGAGAGGCAGAAGTAAGAAGTCAGAAAGGATCGTAGTCCCCGAAAAGGTCACTCAGCCGAGAAGCCTAGTCCACCAGTTTCATAACCTCGAAGTCGAAAACATAGTCAGGAAGGTTACTCATAAGTCCCAACTAAAGGAAATTCTAACCGACAAATTAGAGGAACGTCAGGTTCCCTGAGAGTTCTAAGAAGAGGTCATCGTGTTAAACTTTCGTAGTTAAGAATATGTGAGTCGGAAGAAATACCAGGTTCACAGTGCAGACATGTACTGATGGCCCTTTTGGTATCGAAACTGATATGACTGGATACAACCGTTTTACTACAGAGACGAAAAATTGTGCGACAGATCCAAACAGTATCGAGGTATAAATTGTGAATAACCGTGAATTGATCGGGGTCGTGACAAACCACGAAATAGACTTAATAGAGGAGATCAGAAGTATTATCGAACTCCTCTGTTCATGTTTAATAACGGGAGTAAAAATGTTCATCTCCATGAGTTCGTGGTTCTCCCCCTTATTCAGAGACCCAGGACGTAGATCTTTCACCGTCCCAGACCCGTCCCCCGACGTCTCGGACGACCCTTAGGGTCGTCGTGGGCCGGACCGAGAGCCTCGAGTCCGTGTCGTCTGGTCGTTGGCGTGGAGGGAGGACCAGCCCCGGAAGACGGGAGTAAGTCCCACTACAGCGCAGTCTGCCCTGTAGAGTGAGGACCTGGCGGAGCAGGAGTTTAGACCCAACGTCATGCAGGAGTAGGAGGGTGGGGACGACGAGTTGTGGGGGGGGGGGGGGGGNGCGTGGAGGGAGGACCAGCCCCGGAAGACGGGAGTAAGTCCCACTACAGCGCAGTCTGCCCTGTAGAGTGTGGACCTGGCGGAGCAGGAGTTTAGACCCAACGTCATGCAGGAGTAGGAGGGTGGGGACGACGAGTTGTGGGGGGGGGGGGGGGGNGGGACGACGAGGTGGGGGGGGGGGGGGGTGACGGGATAATGAAACCAAAATCTCGTGACTCGGGGGCGGGTGAGTACGGTGCGGAGAGAAGAGAACGGTAGGTCGGAGAAGAAGTTGTACTTAAGGGGTCATTGAGTCGGAAAGAGAATATCCAATGTTGGGAAACCGTTTCAGGGTCAAGACTCACTTGGGGTAGGTGGGTGGCAGAAGACCGGACGTGACCCGAGGACTCACAAAGACCTGTAGCAGTCTACTATGCTAACCGAAGAACCGAGACTTAAGCACTAGAGTCAGACACTCGCCGGTAGCCACGGTGGTCCTCTGGGGTGACAAGGGAGACCTCCAGACGAGGGGGGGTGGGGGACGGTGTCCTACTGTTGTTACGATTGTTGGAGGACAAGGTGGGCCTTGAAAGGGACATCAAGGTTTGCGAGTAGAAGGGTGGTTGTTCGAGTGGTCAGGGTGGGTCTGGCCGTGGAGAAGACAAAGGAGGAAGGATCTACCTACCTCTCTTCAGAGAGGGGGACGCGAGACCTAAGTAGGGAGGTCGATGAGTCCTTGAAGCGAAGGTCCTAAACGGACCACCAGCCATTTTGAACCGGACGGTTACGTCCCCCACGCCCAAGCTAGGGACCAGTCCCTTGATTCTAGGGTGTACGGAACACCGGTTTTCTGGTGTTGTCTTTTGACTTCTTATAACGTTGTTTAAGTTATTTCCAAAATTTTTACCAGGTGGTTTTTTTTTTTTTCCCTGACGTGAGGGAGACGTCCCCACGGGAGACGTCCCTCGAGGGCGAGTGAAAGTACCAGGAAAGAGGTCCGCTGAAGGAAGTCACGTGTCTGTACGGGGACAGGAAGAGGGTCTCGGGGAGGAACGGAGTTGTCGGTGGAGGACTGAGGAGGCAAGAGAAAGGTACGTGTGTACCGGGGGCGAGAGGGTCGGGGCACGTGCGGGTCGGGGTGACGTCGGACCGAGACGAGGGGTGCGAGAAGACTACGGAGAGTCGGTCCGGCGGGTACGGGGGGAGAACGGCAGGTCGGGGTGGGTGAGACGTCGCGGTAGAATCAGGAAGCAGTGGCCACCGGCGAGGGAGGGAGGGAGGTCTTCGTGAGACGAGAGAGTCAAGGATTTGAGTTGCGAAAGAAAAGAGACTGAAACGGCCAGTCGGGAAGTACCCCAGGAGGAAAAGGACTCGGGACTTACCACCAGGAGGGAATGTCGGGAAACCCGAGCGAGAGAAGTGAAAGGGACGAGTGAAGGGTTCTCTATGGAAAGTCACAACAATCAACGATTCAGTACAGGCTAAGAAAACGTTGGGGTACCTGACGTCGGACAGTCCGAGGGGACAGGTACCCTAAAAAGTCCGTTCTATGACCTCACCCAACGTCAAAGGAAGAGGTCCCCGAGAAGGGTTGGTTCCCTACCTTGGACACAGAGGACGTGGACAGAGGACGTAACGTCCGTTTAAGAAATGGCGACTCGGTGGACCTAAATTTGTGGTAAGAACCCTGAAGGGACCACCAGGTTGCCGATTCTGACCTGAGGGTTACGTCATCCCGGTCCAAACTAGGGACAAGGTCCTTGACGTAGAGTGTAAGACGTAGAATCTGGGTTGTGTTGTTTATTTATAATTGTTTATTTATTTATGGTAAGAATACTGTCAGTAGGGTTCAGACTTAAGAGTTGCACCTGAAGACCCTCGAAGGAAGTCTCAACGTCGAGGGTGGTGGGTGACGGTAGAGGCGACCCTTTAGAGTCTGTAAGATTTTAATCGTGTAGGTCTCGCCTACGTTTAGGGGGGTGGGGGCGTTCTCGACAGGGTAGAGAGGGATCTAAGGGGTAGAGTCTGTTACCGTGGACGAGAGGTCCAATATATTAGAGAAAGTAGAAGAGAATAGATTAGGTAACCATTCAGAACACCTGAACGAGAGATTATATAGAACTTAGGTGTGAATTGTGTCGGACCTTTCGTGTCGACATCGGAGTCGAGTCCTATCAGAAGTCTCTATGACGAAAATAAAGACAAAACAAAAAAAAAAAATTTGAAATAAATAAAAATTAACTTCCTATGAACGAAATGTCGTAACGCAACCAAAGACGGTTTGTAGTTGTACTTAGTCGGAAGTCATATGGATACAGGGGAGGGAGAACTTGGGAAGAAAGGCAAAAATGAAAGGAAAGGGTGTGCTCGAGAAAGGGTGAATTTCCAGAGCCACTTCTCCAAGGGTAGTAATTTAGGCAAAATGTCTATTCCTATAATTCCTTCCAAGTCTCTCGAAATTTTTGAATGACATCCACAGGTCGACCATTCGCCCTAGAGACCCGAAGAGGGGTGGACGGACTGAGGGGTGGGGTGGACGGAACACTGACCAAGTACCGATCTCCCCACTCCTGACGGTTTCCAGTCGGAACCTCGTACAACGGTCGAGGCACCCCTTGATTCACAAGAGACACCCCCGACTTCTCGTATCTATTACGACCTGAAATCGCAAGTTCAGTCGTCCCCATTCACACTGAAAACAAACTATTCGAACCTAAAATACAGAAATCCTCGTTTGTTTGGTATTTTATTGACACACAAAATTACCCGTAAAACCTCACGTAGGGTCGAGCACCCCGAGACGGGTTCCTGTTCCCACTTCCTCCGTCCGTGACACCCTCCCCCGACGAGCCGAAGGTGCGTGGCGGGCCCGACACTCGACTCGGTGCACCTGTTTGAAGAAGTGACGAATCTCGAAGGGAAAGGAATAGACTTTTCACCCTGTGTCGGTCGGAGTAAAGGTGAGACAGTTAGTCCTTGATGGTGTCACTGGGTTTCGGAGAGGTGAATCTTCCGAGAAATTACTACTTTTGTGATTTTGTGATTGTCACTAGTACTATTGGTTGAATGTCCGATCTACGATTCTCGAAATAGTAGAAAATTTTAATAGGGTCAAACATATACTCCTTTTACTTCGAGCCCGTTCAAGTTTTGATACGGGTTCGAGTATCGCAAACACTCACTGTCACGATCCGATCTCTGGGTCCGGAACGAGAATCGGTGATTCGGAGCGACACCTCCCGCTACTACTACTACTACAGTCCCTACCGTCACTACTTCTACCACTACTAGGACTCTTGCCACCACAACTAGTACTACCATCACTACTACTACCACCACCGCGACCACCCCCACCCCTAGCGAGACTACGGAGTCCCGGGGTCCGAGAAACAATTAATGAAGGGGGTAAGACTCGGAGAAGCTCTCCAGGTTCGGACCGAACCGGTGGAACGGAATCCCCGATTCGCCGAAATTGACTTCCTCCTCCACATTGACTTCGTGACGAGTTCCCTGACAATCCGTCAGGGTGGGGGTAAGTCAAGTCAAGGGGAGGTCCCTCGAGACACTTCGAGAGCGTCCAAACGATCCCCTTCGAGGGAGCGTCTTGAGGTAACTCCGTTTGACGTCCCGTGTCGAGGACGACCGGACTCCGTAGAGGGGTAACACGAGGAGACTGGTCAAGTCAGTCGAGGGAATTATGTGTCTGGGTACTTATGCGTGGGTTGAGGAGTTGAGGTCTCAGAAGAACTTATCTCACCGGACCCGTCCTTTTGAGTCAGAACTGGAGTAGGACCGAGTAGGACGTCGGTCCCGTCGATAGGTCGAACCTAGGGGAGGGGAGGGGACGGGGCGTGTTGGTCTGCAGGGGACGCCGAGAGAGTCACGTTTGTCTGGGGGTCTGTTGTGTGTGACTCAGGAGTCACTCACGCCTGAGACACCAGTGCAGTCGGAGGACTGGCAGTTTAGTGTATGGTTCTTTTTATCCGTACACGTCCCTTCCCGTCCCCTAGGAAATTTTTACAATAAAAGAGGAGGAGAGAGTACCTTTCGTAGCTTGTGACTTTCATTCCGTAGGTGTATGAGACTGAAGGGACTACCGAGTCTGTCATTTCTTTGACGAGCGGTACGCCCTCTGGGTCCAAGCTAGGGACCCAGTCCTTCTAAGGGACCTCTTCCTGTACCGTTGCGTGAGGGCATAAGAACGGACCTCTCGAGGTACCTGTCTCTTCGGACCACCCGATGTCGGATACCCCAACGTTTCTCAGTCTGTGTTGACTCGTTGATTGTGAACTGAAGTGTGTGTGAGACGCAATAGAAGGCTGACTCGAGGGGCCGGACACGGGAGGACGGAACCCGGGGGTCCCGCCCGGGACAGTGGTGACACCGGACGTAGCAAAGAGAAGACGAGTCTTCTCGTATCACTGTCACGAGGCGTCGGTCACCAGAGTCGGAGACCTCTCGTAGAGTGTCGCTACCGGTGGAGGCACACACACACACACTCAGCTAGTCAGCATAGGCTGTTGACCTGACATCGGGTGGTCAGAGGAGACAGGTACCCTAAGAGGTCCGTTCTTATGACGTCACCCAACGGTAAGGGAAGAGGTCCCCTAGAAGGACTGGGTCCCTACCTTGGGGCCAGAGGACGTAACGTCCGTCTAAGAAATGGCAGACTCGGTGGTCATGGTGAAACGTTTCCTCTGTCCGTCCACAATAACAATGGCGTAACATGTAGACTACGTCCTCCTTTGGGTCCGATCTGACCCAGGGGTCAACCCCACAGAGAACGGGACGGTCGGCGGACCTGGGAGACGAACCCAGGGGGGTTCGGCACACACACCCGAAATACGGGTCGGGTCCTCGGTGGAGGAACCGTACCACCCGTCCCGGTCCGACTAAACGGACCGGACGTCGTTTCCGAGTTATGTTCACACGACTTACCTTCGCGATCCAGGAAGTTTCCGTCTCTACAGGTCGACCCTCGGGAGACCGAGACGCACGTCGGTGGCCTCCCAAAGGAAGATCTTGGTCGAGGTGTCTCCCTGACTCTATGATTAAAAGTCCGAAACGAAGAGTTTTTTTTTTTTCCATGAAACATTTCATCTCTATTCCTACCCCCACACTAGTGTCACAGTGTTATTACTTCACTCCACACTATGGTCTTGGAGTCGGAGGTTCCCACCCCCACGCCCTCCCCATACAGAAACAAAGGTCGACGGGAAACACCCAAGGAATCCTAGTCCTTCGGTCTCGGAACCGGGGTGGACGGCTACCTCTACCATCCTCGGAGAGAGTCTGAGCGACGGTTCTGTGTAGGGAGGGGACCCTCGGGTGTCAAGTCACGTCTGTCGTGTTCGGTCTGTCTGTGTGTCCTCCTAAAAAAATTTTTTGTGTTCACTTACGTCTTCTCTCAAAGGTACCAATGTTGCGTGCATGAAAAATTTTTTCTAAATTTTTTTATTTGGATGTTCTGTCTTAAGTTGTGTTGGACCTCTAACGAACGACGTTATTTATCCGGCGTTCCTCCCTCTCCTCCGACCGTCGGTTCCGCCCCACCCGACGGGACCCGGTGCCGGAGTCGGATCTCGGTGCAGACACCGACTTGGTCCTTCGGTCCTCGGCGTAGTCACTCACCGTCGGCGTACATGCTACGGTCTCCGGTCTGGGGAAGGGCCGGTCGGTCGGTCTCTCTCCACTAAGAGGTCAATTACAATCAGTGGATCCTTTGGAGTCGGGTCGAAGTCCCTGTCCTCCTCATTAATCGTAGGTACACTGGCTCCCAAAGGACTTCACACTGCACAGACGGAGACGACTCACTGGTTTCCCTACTTCCAAGTAGAAGGAGCTTTTCCGAGGGGTCCCTCCACTGACAGTCCCCGGACCCTGCCGTGACGTCACGACCGAGTTAGGTGGTTCTGAAAGTCCGGAACCAAATAAAAAAGGGGGTACAGTCCGTCTAAGTTCTTGTAAATAGAGTAGTGACCCGAAGGGTCCACCGAGTCACCAGTTCTCAGGTGGACAGTTGGTTACGTCCTCTGGGTCCAAGTTAGGAACCCAGTCTTTCTAACGGACCTCCTCCTGTACCGTCGGGTAAGGTCATAAGAACTGACCAATTTAGGGCACCTATCTCCTCGGACCGCCCGATGTCAGGTACCCCAGTGTTTTCTTAGCCTGTACTGAATCAATGACTTGTGTGTGTATATAGAGTAGTAATTCTGTATACGTCTAAGTCCTTATAAGACTCAGGTCGGAGGACCAGAGGACCGTCAAAGGGATGTAGAATACCCCAGGCTTCGAGAGAGGAACTCACCCACGGTCCTTAGAATGGTGGAAGACGAACAGACGGAAGATTTCCCTCTAGACTCACGGTTTCTTAACTACGAAAGTTTGACACCACGACCTTTTCTGAGAACTCTCAGGGAACTTGTCGTTCCTCTAGGTTGGTCAGGTAGGACTTCCTTTAGTTGGGACTTATAAACGACCTTCCTGACTACGACTTCGACTTCAAGGTCATGAAACCGATGGACTACGTTTCTCGACTGAGTGACCTTTTCTGGGACTACGACCCTTTCTAACTCCCGTCCACCCTTTCCAACGAACCGTAGTGACTGAGTTACCTGTACTCAAACTCGTTTGTGACCCTCTACCACTTCCTGGCGTCGGTCCGAAAACCGACGTCAGGTACCCCAACATTTCTCAGTCTGTGTTGACTCGATGACTTGTTGACTTGTTGTTGCTTTCTCTCTAGACAGACGAGAATTTGGCCAGTCCACGGGACGACTCTCACCCGAAGCTAGGAAGACTTACATGAACTTAAGTGCAACTTCCACCTCTAGACCCTCTCAAAGTGTCGTCACTTTGACGGGATAAAGGTAAAGGGGATAAAGGATATTTAATGTGTGGGTGATCAGATGATCCACATACAGAGTGAATTATGTATTCGGCCCCCACACACCAAGAGGTAGTTTAGGTACCTCCGTGTCAAGACACTCGAGTGCCATTACCATAAGAAGGGTGTACGAGTGCACTAGACCCCTTCTCGATACGAGGACATAGGGAGACGTGTCTGCGTAGGGTAAGACTTGTTGGGACACTTCGACCGTACCACTGGTCGTGGGGGAGAAGTCTCCCCCTTTGTCTCTGAGTCTCTCCCCCTCATTGAACGGACTCCAACGTCTCGGTCATTCCATCTCAGTGTGAATCGCGGGTAGGACAGGCACAGACTCTAGGAACTCGAGGACCCGGAGGGTCGGGAAACGAGACGAAGGAGACCGAACATCGTGTGTCGTTTGGAAACGTTTTTCACCGTACCTAAGAACGAGTAGAAACGTGTCTCTAATACCGGAAAGTCTTGTAGACTTACAAAGGTCTCTCGAGTAGACGACTATGGTATTCTGTCACCTAGAGTTGGGACCTACGAACAGATTTGTTAGGACCTCGAAAATTTTAAAGGTCACGAGACCTGACAAGTGGTTTGGTCAAGTTAACCTTAAAGACGTTGTCCCTCGTTTCCCAGGTACAAATTTAAAGGGTCCACCGAAGACAAGTGAATCCTTGATAGTGGATTACGACTTAGTCGTGTTTGGTCTCCGAGAGGTACCCGAGACTGGCGGAAGAATGTAAAAACATTGGACTATCGAAGACATCCACTAGACCGGTATCGGGAGGGCGTCATCCTTCCCTTCACACAGGGCTACATACGTACCAAAATACTAGTTTTTCGTTGACATCACGAATAAGTTGGTGGTAGTCTTTCGCGTTGAGTTATGGACGAAACGGTTTCGGGTTTCACAATAAAGATCGTTTACAAGAGGTTAGACACTAGTCTACCACGATTTATGACAACAAGGGTGTCGTCGTGAACCCACAATGAGTCTCTACCCACCTGAGACGGTTTTTCAGAGACGACGGAGACGACAGGTCACCGAACTTGGGACCTCCGACTTCCGGGTGGGCTCGCCCCACCCGCCCCCGCTGCCGTCCGGCGAGCGACCCCCCGACACTCGCGACACTCGAGTGGTCCACGGTGCACGCGCAAATGACCACGCGCCACAGACAACAACAATAAGTCAGTGGTCCAGCACGGTCTGAGAACGGTGGGGTACCTGACATCGGGCGGCCCGAGGAGACAGGTACTTTAGAGGGTCCGTTCTTATGACCTCACCCAACGGTGAAGGAAGACGTCTCCTAGAAGGGGCTGGGTCCATAGCTTGGACACAGAGGACTTAATCGTTCGTCTCAGAAATGGTGACTCGGTGGCCCCTCGGGTAGCACAGGACATCCTTCCAAAATAAACCCATGCGAGAAAGACCAAGTTTTATAAAACTACTGTTTTTAACCTCCCCCTTTTTTTTAAGTATTTGAGAAAGGAAGGTCCGAAAGGGGGTCTTATGTAAAATACCAGTGTGAGTTACATGTACCTGTGAAAACGTAGGGACGGATAAACGACGTGATAAAGTGTCCGGAGGTATTGGTGTTCGATAGACTAGTAGGTCACAGGATCGGGGAGTCTGACGAGGGTAGAGAAATGTCAATGCTTATTGTAAAGTTCCCTATCAAATATATCCGTCGAGACAGGAAAAAGACTAAACAGACAAATTGTATTTAAAGATCCTGACCTTGATGACTCATCGGGGAAAATTTATTGAGACAATGGTTCGACGAAAGGTCTTGTAAATATACTTATGTATAACGGTAATTACCCGAAGGGGCCACCGAGTCACCATTTCTTAGACGGACGTCACGTCCTCTGTCCACACTAGGGACCCAGCCCTTCTAGGGGACCTCTTCCTTTAACGTTGGGTGAGGTCACAAGAAGGGACTTTTGAGGACATCTGTCTCCCCGGAACGCCCGATGTCAGGAACGTTTCTCAGTCTGTACTGAATCACTGATTTGTCGTTGTTTTCAACGGAATTTATCATCTATGTACCGTCCAGGGTAGCCTAAAGTGGTCCTGACTCACAAAGGTAATGTGATAAACCCCCGTCGAATTATATGTTTTTTATGGCGAAATAACACCAGTACACGTAAGGAAACTAATGATCGTTTAAGGTAAGTAAGTGTGGGAGTACCCACTCAAATAAGTAGTTACACGGAAGACACGGTCCGTGACAACATCTGTGACCCTTTTGTCGTCGCTTCCTTCGTCTGGTCATAGCGGTCATGGGGGCGGGCACTCCTTCAATGGAAGAGTACTCACAAAAGGACAAAACAGACCCGAGACCGTTGGTATACTGAGTCAGTGACATCCCCGACCCGTAAGCCCGTCAAAGGTGCGTGTAGGACTCAGACACGTCGGGTCGTCTCGTCTTCGAAGAGGTCATGGGGAAACACGTCCACTATCCATTTCCGGACGAATGGAAATGAAGGGAGACAGGCGAATACAGGGTGGGTCGAGAGACCTGAAGTTCAGGGGCGGGACCGTGACCGACGGGAAGGACCATCTACCTTCCGTCCGACTCGACCCCCTTTTCGGTCACGGGTTCCCGATCCCACGGGCCCCCGGGAGGGTTAGTAGGTAACAGGTGAGACCCTCCGGCGGTAGATACGACGGAGTCTTTATTGTATTTTTGACCCACCACTACCCCGTTTACAGGCAAGTATCCCAGTGGTTTCTTGATAGGTCGGTCCCACCTGTGTGGGACTGGATGGAACTCCGTCCAACTTTCTCAGAAATAGACGATCGAATTCGTCTACGGGTGGAGTCACAGAGTAAGACTTAGCTGGACAAGACATCGACACGAAAGAGAGGTCTTTTACTTGGCACTTTCGTAGTTCTTATAAGAGTTCCCTCAAACCTTACCTGCACATGTGTGACGATATAAAGTTTACCTATTGGTTATTCCTGGATGAGCTATCGTGTCCCTTGAGACGAGTTACAATACACCGTCGGACCTACCCTCTCCTCAAATCCCCTCTTTTCAATGAACACATATACACCGGCTCAGGGAAGTGACGAACGGACTTTGATAGTGTGACAATTAGCCGATAACAAGTCAGCGACTCAACACAGGTTGAGAAACACTGGGGTACCTGACATCGGGCGGTACGAGGAGACAGGTACCCTAAAGGGTCCGTTCCTATGACCTCACCCAACGGTAAAGGAAGGGGTCCCCTAGAAAGGTTGGGGCCCTAACTTTGACAGAGGACATAACAGTCCGTCCAAGAAATGGTGACTCGGGAGGGTATGTTTTATTTTTCAATTTTTTTTCTTTCTTATAAAAATTTTTCTTTCTTATAAGAGTTATTCACTCCAACTAGTAAACTCGGTCATCCTACTCAGAATACGAACCCCACTGGTCCCCTCGTTCACCGACAGGAACACCCGAGGGACGGACTCTTCGACCCAGAACTTATCTGAGTGTTCGTTTAAATGAGGGGACCCCAAGAACCAAGGAAGTGACATAAAAAAAAAAATTAAAGGATAACTGTGATTAAAATAAAATAAAATAAAATAATAAATAACCGGCACGGTGTGTCGAACGTCGTAGAATCAAGGGGTTGGTCCTTAACTTGGGTCCGTCAATTTCACGACTGAGATGTGGGGACCTGAAGGTCTCTTAAGGGGACGAAAAAAAAAAAAAAATTATTTTAAGTGCATAAAGAACTATGTTTACCTGAATGAATGTTTTGTCTTTCTTTGAGTGTCTGAATCACTTAAATAACAACGGACATGTGTCACGATATAAATTTTACATATTACTTGTTCGCCTAAAGAGTCCGCTGAGTCACCATTTCTTAGGTGGACGGTTCCGTCTTTTGTGTCTTCTGTACTCAAGCTAGGGACCCAGTCCTTCTAGGAGACCTCTTCCTTTACTGTTGGGTTAGGTCACAGGAACGGACCTTCTTAGGGTACCTGTCTTCTCGGACCACCCACTGTCAGGTACCCCAGCGTTTCCTCAACCTGTACTGAATCCCTAGGTTGTTGTCGTTTTTGTTGTTCCTAGACGACACGTCGTGTCTCGAGACGAGTAACAGTGCACCGTCGACCCTACGCCCCCCTCAGACCCCCTCTTACCCTTGTACATATTAACACCGACTCAGGAAAGTCAGTAGTGGACTTTGACAGTGTTGTAACAATTGTTCGATATAGAGTTATGTTTTATTTTTCAAGAAATTTTTTTTTACGTGTAAAAGGAGACGTTTTCGAATTTTTATTAATATACGTTCTTCTTTTTTTACTTTGTGATAGTCTCTATCGGTAACAACTGTAAAACCATATACAGGAAATTTCTACGCACACCTACACACATACGTATCTCTCGCTATTTGTCTCTTTATTCGTTTTATCTTAGTAGTGTCCCATAGGTGATCCTCTATATGAAAAAAGGTGAGTCGTCAGACAACTCACCTTTATTAAAAGACACAGGGAGGTATAGTATCTCTGACTCCAAGTTTTCCTTCCTTCGTCTTCAGTTGTCGGGTGAATTCCAGATCTGAGTCTTCAGGGTCCTGTGTGAAGACGTCCTTAGAACCTATTCCGTCAGTGTCCTGGTCGGGTCTGACCCCCCCCTCAACCAGGATGTAGAGTCATCCACGGAGCTCCTTCCTTGCTTGACTACCACCGGTACGAGCCTTTGGTAGTTGGTGTGGTTCCTATGAAGTGGGTGAAAAGGGACTTTTTTGTTTGTATGACACAATACAGGTAAAGCCTTATGACGGATACGGTAAAGAAAGAAACTGGGACACCGAGAATTCGGACCCACGAGTGGTCAGTAGTCCTCTTTACCTGCACTCAGACTCACTTGAGGCCCTCAACCACTACCTGTCCCTTCGGACCGCACGACGCTAAGTACCCCAGCGTCTCAGCCTGTGTTGACTCGCTGACTTGACTTGACTTGGCTTTCTACAAAGAAGTAGTCGTCAAAAAAAAGACGGGTGAAGGTTTCTCGTACACATTAACGAAAATCACTTACATTATGTTATTAAGACGACAACTGTAGTTTTATTTTCTGAGACTTTTCGGTGCATCTCTATCCTCTTTTCGTACGATACCTTTTCGAACTGATTTTAACAACGACGTCACCCCGGAGGTAAGTAAATCAAGGGCACATGGTAAACTAACTTCCCAGATCCCGGGCGGGTATCCTTTTGGAGTTCTTCACCCTTGAATGTTTTCTGTTGACGCGTCGTTGCATCTTTGTCAGGGAATTCCCGCCTAGGTAGTCTATGTCTCGTAAGAAGAGGGTCTTCTCCTTAGTGTAATGTCTTATTCTCGGGACTACCTCCCTTCAGTTCGGTCATCCTTCGTTTCGTTACAGACCTTGGGGGTCGTCTGTGAAACTTCGGGTTAGAACCTTGTACCCGACCAGGGTCTGAATATCTTTTAAGAGGACTACTGACCACTCGTGGGTCCGAATTCTCGGTGTCCCAGTTTCTCTATTTACTGTCCAAACACGACTTAAGAGACCACAGGTCGAAGACCATCATTCACTGACTCTACTAACTATTGACTCGTTCTAACCAAGTGTAGGCCGTCACTGAGGTCCGAGACGACCTCGGGGGCCCCGAGACCAAATGACCGGTCGTGTACACCGTGAGACAGGTCTGTACTTCCATCCACCTTCTCGACGTCGCCTTTAAGGTTTCTTCCATTAATTTTACACAATTGGTTTTGTCCTTTGTAGCCACTCCACCTACTCTCACAAAATGAAGTCTCCACACTAAAATAGTTATGAAAATCACAAGTTTTTGAGTATAAATTGAAAATTTCCATAAAAAGGTTTGTTTGGGGCTGAAACGAAAAGAGAGTAAGATTTAAGAACACAAAAAAAAGTACGAACGTAAACCCCACTCTAACTTTCTTTTGGGTTTTGTGAAACAAGTATAACCTCACAGTGTAAGAAAAAATTTCCGTGTTTCCCTAAAAATAACTAGTTCTCTACGACAAAGGACTTCCTCTCTCCCGTAGTCTGGTTCCGTGACAAAGTGAGTTTTTCTAAATCCTTCCTCACTTGCGGCAAACAGACACCACTGTTTTACCAGAGACTGGTGATCGTTTGAGCGTTGTAGTCATGTCACACTACCGAAAGTTTCAGTGGGTGAAGAGGTCTAGGTCCTCCCAAGACACGGGCATGAACCGCGAAGAACCGTTTAAGTGACTCACACTCTTAATCTTAGAAGGTCTTCTTGTTCACATAATTGGTCATTAGTGGTAGAAAAAGGAAAAAAGAGGAAAAACAAAAGCCAAGATTCTTTAAACCCTGTTTTAATTTATTTTCCTAAAAATAAATTAAGTGGGACGGAAAACACATATTTCGACGGTACATAGAAATGGAATTTTTCAATGACGTCCTGAAGAGACGATTATGTCACGGACGGTTACGTGCCCTGTACCCAAGTTTGGAACCAGCCCCTTCTAAGGTATACGACGTCTCACCGATTCGGACACACGACTCGGGCACTCGGTGTCGATCTAACACGCGGTGTTGCTCTCGCGGGTACACGGTGTGGACTCTGGACTCCGTCGGTCCATGTTAAAAAACTTTTTTTGTCAACTCGTCAACGGTGAAAACACTCTGAGAGACTTAGGAAGGAGGAAGGGTACTCGGGACCGTCTTAATTAGGGTGGTGACTGTTGGATCTTCAGTGTTGGACACCCTTTCTAGGAACCCTTCAAACCCCCGTATGTTGGGTTCTTCGACATCCTGAGTCCGAGCTTCCTTTTAGATGTAGATGTGGACCCTGAACGATGACTATAACTGTGGATTTTCGTTCACGTGTTTGCGTCCTCCAAATAAAAGACGGGGCTAGGGGTTCTGGTGACGTGGACCTCCCCCGAGGGAAAGTTTGTCACAGGGTTTGTGTCCCGTTTATACTGGAGATCAATCAATGGGACTGAAGGGAGGAATGGGAGTTGAGGAGGGTTCTCTCACTTCTGGTCGTCTCGGACCCGTCGTATGGGGGACAGGAGGGAAGGGTCGGTCCCAGGGGGGAGGGGGGTAGATAGAGGGATTGTCGTCCCGTGAGGAAAGACGAGGGAGGGAGGGGTCTACCTTATAGACAACAACAACTCAGAGAGTCAAAACAAGTTGAGAAAAGCTGGGGCACCTGACGTTGTACAGTCCGAAGGGACAGGAAGTGACAGAAGGCCTCAAACGAGTTTAAGTACAGTATCGTAGTCACTATGATAGATTGGTAGAGTAAGAGATAGTGAAGGAAGAAGAGGACGGGAGTTAGAAAAGGTTACTCAGCCGAGAAACGTTGTCCATCGGTTTCATACCCTCGTAGTCACAGTCAGGAAGGTTACTTCCTAACTAAAGGAAATCCTAACTGACTTAAGTAGAGGATCGTCAGGTTCCTTTAGAGTTCTCAGAAGAGGTCGTGGTGTCAAGTTTTCATGGTCAAGAAGTCGTGAGTCGGAAGAAATAACAGGTCGAGAGTGTAGGCATGTACTGAGGACCTTATTAGCATCGAAGTGATATGTCTCTAATTAGCTGTTTCACTATAGAGACCAAAATTACACGACAGAACCAAACAGTATCGAAAAGAAGGTTCTTCGTTCGCAGAAAATTAAAGTACCGGCGTCAGTGGTAGACGTCACTAAAACCTCGGGTTCTTTTATTTCAGACAGTCACAAAGGTAAAAAGGGGTAGATAAACGACACTTCACTACCTTGACCTACGGTACTAGAATCAAAAAACTTACAACTCAAAAATTCAGTCGAAAAAGTGAGAAGAGAGCGTGGAAGTGGTTTTCCGAGAAATCAACGAGTAACGAAAGACGGTAATCCTACCATAGTAGACGCATAGATTCCAACAACCATAAAGAGGTCCGTCAGAGCTAAGACTGAACACTTTGTGGGTCGGACCGTAAAACATACTACGCAACAACAACAAGTCAACGAGTCAGTACAGGCTGAGAAACACTGGGGCACCTGACGTCGTGTGGTCCGAAGGGACAGGAGACCTTCTACCACTTACTGTCCTTTCGGACCGCACGACGTCGGGTACCCCAGCGTTTCTCAACCTGTGTTGACTCGTTGACTTGTTGCTGTTGTCGTTGAGACGTATATTCAATTCATTCGTCCCACCGTTATATGTCGGAACTGCCTGAGGAAAGGGTTAAAACTTGGACAGGTAACAAGGTGTAGGCCAAAATTAACAACGAAGAACTGGACGTACGTCCAAAGATTCTTCCGTACATTCCACCAGACCATAAAGGTAGAGAAATTCTTAAAAGGTGTCAAACAACACTAAGTGTGTTTCCGAAATCGTGTAAGTTATTTCGTCTATAAAAAGACCTTAATAGAACGAAAAAGATACAAGGTCACTTACAACCGTTAAAATAGAGACTAAGAAGATGGAAAAGATTTAGGTCGAACATGTAGACCTTCAAGACCTAAGTGTATGATAATCTCGGACAGAATTTCCTAAAATTATATATCCAACACAGAATAAAAATTGATAGTGCTTAATTTGAACATTTGTAAAACCCCTTATAAATGTTAGTGAAGAGAAACTATTTGTGGATCCTCACCTCAACGACCGACTAAACCTTCCCTTTACAAAATAAAATGCTCTTTTACACTTCTTTCACAACCGCAATGAGATCGTAAAACGTAAGGACGGTCGCCGCTGGTAAGACGAACGAGACATAGAGACGAGTGAAAGTCACAACAGACAGAGAAATTGACATAGGTAAACTCCCTACCATACGACTATAAAGTAAGTACGAAAATTAAATCGCAAAGGACTACTTATTACCAAACTCTTGTAAAAGTACACGAATAGCCGGTAAATCTGTAAGACAGATTTAGAAACCAGGTAATCTTTACCAAAAACGGTTTTATTTAACCGTAACACATAATGTAAAGATGACCGTCGTTATACTGTTAATCATCCTCGACGTTAAAATAGGGAAGGTCTAAGAGACGTAATTTTGGTATTAAGAAGTTTATTGACCAGGTTTCTTATTCTTAGTTTTAAGTCATAATTTATTTAGCAGTTCCGTTAAACCATAATTTTTACTTCTACGTTTAAAGAAGATAATACTACTCTTCATTCTATATCAAATGTATTCTAAAATTTTCTATAAATAAATAAATAACGTTACGTTACTGAGAGATCAACACCCTCGGCCGGGGTCTCACACGTCCAGGTCTCGTACACCCGAACCATCACCGACGGACGTCCGAACCAACGAAACGTTGTAAACCCTAGAATCAAGGGGTTGGTCCCTAGTCTGTTCGTAGGGGACGAAACGTTCCTCCTAACAATTGGTGTCCTGGTGGTCCCTTCAGGGAATTCATTCTAAACTGAAGTCATTAAAAAATTCAGAAATCGATGTGTTTTCTAGTTTTCAATTAATCTTACTACAAGTCTATCTTTTATGTTAAATATACAAAAGATTTAGGTAGTATCATCAACATAAAGGTCGTTTTAATTGTTCTTGAGACTCTAAATTACAGTCTATTACTTTAAACCCGTCTATTGAGGGTTGGAGTGAAAATAAATTGCATATAATGGACGCATACAACGACTACCCCTTCCGAGACACACACGAGTCAGCGAATCCGCACAGACTGAGGAACGCTGGGAAACCTGATATCGGACGGTCCGAAGAGACAGGTACCCCAAAAAGTCCGTTCTTATGACCTCACCCAACGGTAAAGAAGGAGGCAGGGCTGGGTCCTCAACTCGGGTACACAGGACGTAGGGAACGTAAATGGACGACTCGGTAGTCCCTTCGGGGATTTCGAGACGAGTCGCACGTGGAAAGAGTGGAGAAAGGAAAGACCAAAACATTAGACAGGTGCCTTAAGAGGTCCGTCGTTATGACCTCACTCACCCATTGGTAAGGGAGGAGGTCCCCTACCTCTTCCAATCCCCAGGGTTCACACGTGACCCGGGGGTTCAAGGGAGAAGTTACCCAAAGAAACTAAAAGAAACGACAGACAAAAAGAAAACGGCAAAAAACGACCACAAGTCAATTTTGGAAAATATTAACGTGTTCCTTTTCGTCTAGTAATGCCAGAAAGGACTAAGTTTATAAGGACGGGGATTCAAGGATGAAACGTTCGTCAGTGAGACGATAAAGCAAATCCGTAGTAAAAGATGAGCCTGTGTTTTCGGTAGGTCAATTTAGATTAAAACAAAGGGAATCTCAAAAGATAAAACAAAAGACTCTCGGAGTGATCCGAGAGGTCAATTCTTAGACGGACGTTACGTCCTATACGACCAAGCTAGGGTCGGGAAACCCAGTCCTTCTAGGGGACCTCTTCCTTTACCGGTGGGTGAGGTCATAAGAACGGACCCTCTAGGGTACCTTCCTCCTCGGACCGCCCGATGTGTCTCAACCTGTTTGAACCGTTGATTTTGTGGTAGTGGTGGTTAATTAATTAGACTGACAAGACCTAGAGTCAAACGTCGTCCGTCCTAGAAGTCAGAAGTAACGTCGTATACCCTAGACTGAGGAACTGGTCCCTAGTTTGAACCAGAGGGACGTAACCTTCGTGTCTCGGAATCGGTGACCTACTCGTTCCTTCAGGGGTCCCGAGCAACGTGTGGGGGAGAAAGAGGGAATCACTAGAGTAGGAGAGAGCGCCGAGATACAAAGGTAGCTATAAAAGTACTGAGCAAGTCTCAGGTACAAGAATATGAGACACCAGACAAAGATAAAATTGTCTATAAATGGTAAGTCTAAACAGGGTTTGTGTCGTGTTCTAAAAGGGTGAAGACTAAAATGGAGTGAGAAAAATTTTTTAATTAACTAAATAAAATCAACTTCCGATTAATGAAATGGTATAACACCACAAAAACGGTATGTAAGTGTACTTAGGCGGTGTCCACATGTACACAGGGGTAGGACTCGGGGGGAGGGTGGAGGGAGGGGTAGGATAGGGAGTCCCAGTAGGGTCGCGTGGTCGGGGCTCGCGGGACAGAGTACGTAGCTTGGACCTGAGAAAGAACAGAACCAAAAATTTCAAAGAGTTCTGTTTTAGGAGACTCAGTCGGAACCAAGACGAGAAATGGGAACGAGGGGTGTAGATCACGAAGAAGTTGTTCAGATTAAACTGAGAGAGAGACTTTGTCAAAGACTCACATGGGTGAAGGTAAGAATGATAGTGGTGAGTTCAAGTTCGGTAGTAGGAGAGATCGGACCCGATGACGTTACCCTTGACCCGACTAGAGATTCGTAAGAAAGAAAAAAGGTAATATCAAATAATGTCTTATACCTTCTATCAAGGGAGACGATATTTCCCCTTTCACTTTCACAATCAACGAGTCAGTACAGATTGAGAAACGCTGGGGTACCTGACATCGGACGGTCCGAGGAGACAGATACCTCAAAAGGTCCGTTCTTATGACCTCACCCAACGGAAAGGGAAGACGTCCCCTAGAAGGGATGGGTTCCTAGCTTAGACCCAGAGGACGGTAGACTCGGTGGTCCCTTCGGGATACGATATTCTTATTCTGGAATGACAAGTAGACAGGACACGTATTGTCAAACACACACGACTGGGGTTTGAGGGTCCGGGAGGGAGGGGCGGCGGGGAGAGGGACCGCTGGTGTTCAGACATGGGACACAAACGCTCAGACAAAGACAAAGTATCTCTCCAAGCAAACACAGTATAAAATCTAAAGTGTAGATTCGCTATAGTGTACCATAAACAGAAATGGAAGGACTGGAAGAAGTGAATCATGCTATTAGAGATCCCGGTAGGAACATCGACGTTTACCGATGTGGAAAATGAGGTTGAAAATTACCGACTCCTTATAGGGTAATATATACATGGTATAGAAGAAATAGACAAGTGGACAGTCACCTGTAAATCCAACAAAGTTATAGAATATTCGTAGAAAAGAACTTTCTATACTAGTATAATGAGGAAGACTCTTTTTAGGAGAGACTCCGATTTTAGGTTTGAGAAATGGGTCGGATTTTCTAAGACACACTTCCCGACAACGGACGAAGGAACTGGAGTACCTACTTACCCAAATAGGTGTCCCTTTAGACCCCCTATTCTGGTCACTTCCAACCACGGGACCTTCTCTGTCCCTGACTGCCAGTCCACCAGTACCTCTCACCGCCACCGGACCGTCAGTGCCACTCCGTTGCACGACTCGCCACTTCCTGTACCCAGGGGCAGGGCCCTGGTTCGGGGACGAGACGAGGCAGGGCGACTCTGGACCCCGTACCCTCGGGGACTCCGAGAGACCCGAAGTAGACCGTGCACCTCACTATGACTGGAACCTACAAACGTGTACACTAATAGACTGTATCGTAGGAAAGGGCGTGTCCCCGTCTCTACGTCAGTCACCGGAAAGGGGGGAAGAGGGAGGTCGTGTTTCAGGTCGCCAAGGGACTCGTGTAATGTTTTGTCTCTACTCGACTTGTTTACTCCGAAGACATTTCGGTTCGAGTCTCCACGCGTCGGGGAGGAGGTGTAGAGGGACACCAGACCAATTAAGATCTTTCCCGAAACGACTCCGACCTCTAAAAGACCATTCTTCATTCTGACAACGAGATCTGCCGATATGGGTCCACCCCGGTGGAATCACTGTTCTGGACCGTATAAATCCTACGGTTCTTGTTAGGAATTCGGACCCGGGGAAGTGTCGTAAACCCAATCCTCCAGACGAGTCTCTTCGTGTCCTCCTCTCCTCTCTGACTTACACTAGAACTTTAGTAAGAGGTCGCTCTAATTCTAGAGGGGATCTCACTTTTATCTTTTTAGACTTTCCAATCCTTTTTTGTTCTTGTTCTTTTTCTTCGTATAAAATATCTAATAAATTTTCGTTAATTTTACTCCTGATATCCTAACAAAATTTTGTTTCAATCTTCTGTTCGCAATCAAAACTCTGATTACGTCGCCATCCCTTGAGATCAGACACCAGTCGGTATCCATGAAAGGTGCGGGTACTTGGTGGTGTACCAGGATTTGGGGTCGTCTCGAGTTGAAGTCTAAGAGATTTGACTTGTCTTTTCGGGGCTGAACCCAATTGACTGTCGGTGCACGATGTCTGTTGGGTATAGACTTTTATTTGTTTTTTTTATACACACCTTTGTTTGTACACGACCGCCAAAGCTTGCATTAATAACAGAGAAAGAGTGCCGATAAACGTATTACAATGTCTCGACAGCAGTCCGTCCAAGGTCGGTTTTCATATCTAAAACACACGTAGACAAACATCTGGTCTATCTCTTGTCAGAATAACTCTCATTTCAGAACTGTGGGAGGTACCGGAATGACAATAAAAAAAACCTTCGTCAAGTAATGTTATAACTGTATGTTTTGTGACCCGTGTAAAAAAAATTGAAAAATAAAACATAACCCCATGTTAACTAAGTGTTTGTTACTCTACCGAAGTCCACTTGTCGTTTCCCCGAGTCGGTTAACGTAGATAGGAGAGGGGGTTTGAGGGGAGGGTAGGTCCGACGGTGTATTGTAACCTGTCTCAAGAGACACGACATGTCGTCCAAGAACAACCAGTAGGTAAAATTTATATCGTCACACATGCATAGGTAGGGTTTGAGGGATTGCTAGGGAAGGGGAGTGGGAGAGTGGACCGTTGGTATTCACATATATTATACAGAAGCGTACACATATGTAGGCACTTTGGTAGTGTCACTAGACATCTCGCTCGTAGAGGTAGTGGGGACCTTTCAAAGAACACTTGGAAACACAAGAGAGGGTCCGGAGGGAAGAGAAAGGAGAGGTAAGGATAAACAAACAAAGTACAGTGATTTCTGAAAGTAAAAGATTTCAAAACATATTAACATCATATGTCCCACATCAGAAAAAAAACCAGACTGAGTCATAATTACGAAAAATTTCTTACAGAGAGAAAAAGTATAAATAGAAATAAGTAAGTAAACCGACACGACCCAGAATCGACGTCGTGCATCCTAGAAACTATAAGCTCCGTACCGTGCGTCCTAAAAATCAACACTGAACTCTTGACAATCAATTCCGTAGACCTTAGATCAAACGACTGGTCCCCAACTTGGTCCCCGGGAACGGAACTCTTGTGTCTCACTGATCTGGTGGTCCCTTAGGGGACTGTAATAATAAATTAAATATGATTATGATAATAACAAAACTAACTTCATATCAAAAAGTTTAAAAATACATAAAAACCAACGAGACCCACAAGTAACGACGCGTACCTGAAAGGGACCCACGTCTCTCGTCCCCGACGAGAAGGAACGCCACGTGTGGGAAGCATAACTCCGCCGAAGAGAACGACGTCTCACGCCCGAGATCAGTGCGTCCGAAGTCATCCACACCGAGTCATAATTATCAACACCGTACGCCCGAAGCAACGAGGGGCCGTACACCTTAGAAGGGTTGGTCCCCAGTTTGACCACAGAGGACGTAACTGTCCGTCTAAGAATTGGTGACCTGGTGGTCCCCTTAGAAATAACTTCATGTCAACTAAGTGTCACAACAAAACACTAAAGACTTGTCGTTTTATCAAGTCAATATGTAAGTATGTACATACATTACATATATATAAGAAAATTATTATAAGGTCAATAGTAAATAGTGTCCACTTGTTCATGTCAGGGGACACGATATGTCATCCTGGAACAACAAATAGGCAAGAGACACATTTTCGAATGGAGACGATTGGGGTTGGAGGACGACGGATGGAGGAGGTTCGGACGGGGGAAACCGTTGGGGGTCACACAGAGATACAGGTTCTAAGACAAAGACAAAGTGTCTATCCAAGTAGTCACGACATAAAATCTAAGGTGTATATTCACTATAGCATACCATAAACAGAAAGAGAAAGATTGAAGTAAATCATACTATTAGAGACGAACGTAGGTACAACGACGCTTACCGAAATAATACAAGAAAAATACCGGTTCATCATAAGGTGACATACATACATGGTGGAGAAATCGGTAAGTAGAGAGTTCCTTGTAAAACCAATAAAGGTAAAGAACGGACAACACTCGTCACGACGATACTTGTATCCCCACGTACGTAGAAAAATTTAATATCTAAACAGGTCTATATACGGATCCTTACCCTAACGACCCGGTACACCTTTGAGTCGAAAGTCAAAAGACTCTGTTAAGGTATAACAAAAGGTGTCACCGACGTAGTTGAATGTTAGGGTGGTCATCATGCCCTCCCAGGGAGAAGAGGTCTAGGAGAAGTCGTAAACAATAATCATAGTTGTATTAATAAAAACTCTAAATAGGTATGACACAATAGTCATCTAGTAAAGAGGGGCGGGGGGGTGGAACTCTTCGTCAGGTAATATATCTATCTGGCGTTGACAAAAAAAGGTAAGATGACACCTCCCTGTAACCAAACAACGGTCAAACCCCGATAATGTTTATTTGGACGATACTTGTGAACACAGGTCCAGAAACACACCGGTAGACGAAGGAAAAGAGAACGTCAACCTACAGACCCTGTACACCAATGTACAAATTCAAAAACTCTTCAAGATTCGAAGACTTCATCAACACAGTAAAATGTAAAGGTGCCGTCGCATAGTCCTAAGCCAAGGAAGTTTAGGAGAGGTCGTAAGTCACACCAGTTAGAAAAATTAAAGTCAGTAAGACATTATATACACTCCTGGAGGGTCCGCCGTGCCACCGTTTCTTGACGGACGGTTGCGTCCTCGGAACTCAGGTTAGGGACCCCGTCCTTCTGGGGAACCTCTTCCTTTAACGATGGGTGAGGTCATAAGAACGGACCCTGTTCTTCCCTTCGGACTACCTGATATCGGGTACCCTAACGTTTTCTCAGTCTGTGTTGAATCGTTGATCTGTTGTTGTCGTTATATCACACACTACCACAGTGTCAGACTAAAACTCAGCGTAAAGGAGTTTTTGATTACGATCTACGAGTAACGGTAGGTAACCTGAATAAACCCTTTTACAAACAAGTCTAGAAGACAGGTGACATAAAACTTAACCTGAAAGGTAAAAAAACGATAACTCGAAACTCTCAAATAATATATCAGATCTGTATTCACGTAAAAGTCTATATACGAACCGTTTTAAAAGAGGGTCAGACGCCAAACAGACAAGAAAGAGAGTTTCTCGTCTTCAAAATGAAAACTATGTCAAGTTAAATAGTTAAATAAAAAGGATCTAACACATAAACCACAATATAGATTTTCGAAAAACGGATGAAGTTCTAGTGTTTCTATGAGAGGAATACAAAAAGTAGATCTCTAAATCCAAAATCTAAAATGTAACTCGAGATATTAGGTAGACCTTAATAAAAAAATACATTACGTTAAATACCTGAGTTCAACTAAAAAAAACATGTACTCGTAGGTGAACAAAGTCACAGTTAACAATTTTTCGGACAAGAAAGAGGCAACTTAACAAAAACGTTGAAACAGTCTTTTGTCGGTTTACACACACACACACACACACACACACAGACACACAACCAATATACCGAATATGTTTATGCTAATATACGATATGAAAGGACAAAAGTTATAAAATAAACATCTACGAACTGTTAAAATCGGTGATAAATAAACTCGTAAAAAGTCGACGTGTGAAAAAGATGGGAAAGATCTTACAAGTACTAGGGTTACGACCTAGACAACAAAGACAACAACAAGTGAGTGATTCAACACAGGCTGAGAGACGCTGGGGTACCTGACGTCGTGTGACCCAAGGAGACAGGAAATGATAGAGGGCCTCAAATGAGTTTAAGAACAAGTAACTCAGCCACTACGATAGTATATACTGGTAGAGTAGGGACTCCGACGGAAGTTAGAAAGGGTCGTAGTCTCTAGAAAACAATGGTAAGGTGTTTAGAGAGTCTGAGACGAAGGGATGGGGGGGTGGTCAAATAAAAGAAAAATAACACTTCTGACCCAGTAAAGGTTAATAGACACAAGTTGAAGTAAGTAAGTAAGGGACAATAGAGGTCTGATGAGAACTCGAGTAGGAAACCCAAAAATAAAGTCAATAACCTAGAAAGTCAGAATAGTAAAGGTTAAACAATAAAGAAACTATTAAATATGAGGAAACGAATCTAAAAGAAAAAGAAGACAAAGTTCTCACAAAATCGAACGAGTAACACGTTAAAAATATTAACGACGAGATTTTTTACGAGAAGTCTTATAAGGTTGTTGACTCAGTAGAACCACATTCGTAACTAACTAACAGAAAAGAGGAAGTTCACACTAAAAGGACCAAGAACCAACGTGTTCTAAAAAAATAACTACACTAAAATTTTTTTTTAAGTATAGGAACTGTAAAACCGATGGTACAACACACTGAAACCTAAGATCAATTACAAGAAACAATCGTCCGTCAGTGGGACAAATCCCTCTCATCGTCCAATACCAGTCCCGTCTACAAACTAAGGGGGAAAACCGGGTCGATCGCGGAAGGACTACTTCGACCTCGCAGCTGAGGGTAGGAGGACAACTGTGACTCATGTCACATTCAAGTCGGGGGAGAGACACGACCGCCGTGTCACAAGGACCCTGGTCAAACAAGATGGAGCGACGACGGCACACCCCTACCCGCGGGTCCGAGAGAGACTCAGTACGACTGTGGTAGACATCTTTTCGTCCCACGATTTGTCGGAGTGAGGTGACGGAACAGTCAGAACAACCACGGGCCACTCCCCTACTCCTCCAAGTCGAGGGAGGACCTGGGACGATCACGTTGGGGTCTCCCCGTGAGCCTCATAGTGGACGGCGTCGGCATTTCCCCCACTTGGTGCCCGAGGGACCTCCCTGAGAAACTCGTTCTAGTTCCCTCCCCCGTGTCCTTAAGATGACCACAAACCGACCTCATCCCGTTCACACTAGTTCGATGTCAAAGATGTCAATGTGGTGAGAAATAACCCAGAAACTGATCTCTTCGTCTGAAAAGACTTTCCAAACTAGACACGAATAACTGTCAAAACCACGAAGTAGTCCTATCCATCCTCTGTTTTGTTCGTTTGTGTTCGAACAATTCTTTCGGCGGTGACGACCCAACGGGGAGTTCAGGACGTCGGGAATCCGTCAAGTGACAAGAAAGTGTGAGGAAAGTCTCAGTAGACAAACGACACGACACGAGATAGGTCGCTTAGAAGTAACACTCTCCGAACCTGAACCCGACTTATCCCGATGAGGAAGAATCTTGACCTATAGGAATTCCCAAAAAATTTCTGTCATTTATGATTCTATTTTAAGGATACATAAAGGAGTGTACAAATGATAAAGACACACACATACACACAATCAGTGAGCCAACACAGACTAAGAAACGTTGGGGTACCTGACAACGACCGGTCCGAGGAGACAGGTACCCTAAGAGGTCTGTTCTTACGACCTTCACCCGACAGTACGGGAGGAGGTCCCCCAGAAGGACTGGGGCCCTAACTTGGACACAGAGGACCGGACCGTCCGCCTAAGAAACGGCTCACTCGGTGTCCTTTCGGGGTGGCAAAAATCACGAGACATAACGAAACACGTCCAGGTAGGAAGGTAGACTACAGTAAATGGAAGACGGACTTTCGGAATAAAATTGGTAAGAATGGCACCCCGAAGGGACGACCGAAGGGACCACCTGACTTACCGTTGGGTGAGGTCATAAGAACGGACCTCTTAGGGCATCTGTCTATTTCAGGTGTCCCAGTGTTTCCCAACCTGTGTCGACTCACCGATTGTGTGTGTGTGTGTGTGTGTGTGTGTGTGTGTCATACTTAGACGAAGACTTCTTAAGAAAGTCGAAAACATACAGATGTTTTTAGAAATAAAACGGAGGTAAAACTTACTATAAAAACAACCCCATAATTTAAAATTCAACTATCCAAAAAAAAAAGGAAACTCTTATAATATCCTCTCTACGAACAGAACACTTTAATAATACTTTTCAGTATACTTCATTCATTAGTGTTCATTTGTTTTGTTCTTTTTATATATGGATCTTTCCACCGAGTCTGCCATTTCGTAGACAGATGTTACACCCTCTGGACCCAAGTTAGTGACCCAAACCTTCTAGGTGACCTCTTCCTTTACCGTTAGGTGAGGTCATGATAACGGACCTTTTAGGGTACCTGTCTCCTCGGACCTTCCGATGTCAGGTTCCCCAGCGTTTCTCAGCCTGTGCTGACTCGGCGAAGTGAATGAATTTTTGATTTTCTTTTATTTTGAAAATTTATAAAAAGGAAAACACATTACCCTGACAAGTAATGAGGAAAGACAGACAAAAACATCAAAAAAAAAATTGAAAGTTATAAAAGAAATTGTACATGTCGAAAATATTACTTTTATCAAAATAATATAATTTTTGGTACTTGTCTTCAAGATCCTGTCCGTTGATTTAATTGACACCACTTTTCAGTTCTTTCACTCCTCCTCTAACTGATACTGCCCATGTCCTCGTATAAAAACCTACTACCCTTCAAACAAATATAGAACTATCCACACACTCAATGTGTCTGTACAAATGAAAAGTCTTAAATTCACAAGGCAAAATAAGTAAAGTGTCATATATTTAATAATGAAGTTTCGGTTTTTCTTTATATACGTATGTTTAATTAAACAAACTCTACCCCCACCTTCTATCTACTTTTGTTTTTACTTGGGACTTGTCATCTTTCACCTATTGATATTTTCAACCACTATATTTGTACCCCCGAATAATCCGAGAAGACGAAGGAAACACAATACAAACTTTAAAAGTATTCTTTTTCCTTTCTGTTTAAGTATCTAGGGAGACTAAATCTCCTACGACCAGTGAAAGAAGTAAAGATCTTTTTTGTTTTCGTTCCTCCTTTACTCTTATTTCACAAGATTCTCTCTTTCATACATCAAATTGACCCTACTATAAAGTAGTGATCCGTTTGGAGGGTACGTTTCCCTCAGAATCACACACTAGTAGAAATTGTAAGCTAGAAATAGTCAAAATCAATGTTGTCCTTATATTTGAGTTACATTTTATCAGTGTTTAGTCTTTTTTCGTTTGAAATCTTTTACTCAAAGGAGACAGAAGAGTCGGGGCCTCTAGTGTCGAGAGTCACCAAATCACTCCGTAAGTCATACCGAAAAATCATTCCGAAGAAGTACATATTCGTGTATGCATACACAGACAGGCATACACACACACGCAACTGGTTTGACGACAATACCATATGGAAAAAAGGGGACGACGAAGGAGAAAAAGTGAATGCGTAAGACGAACTTCTAGAAATATTTTGTCTTATTTATCGACAAATCTTCGTCTTCTATTTCGGCCTACTTTTCCTTCAAAGAAAGACAAACCTAAGGTTCTTACACGGTAACATTTTTAAAATTCTAAACTGTACCAGAATTGATACCCAAAAATGGATTTCTGTATTAAAATGTATTTATTATACGAAAAATAGATTTGTGTGTGTGTGTGTGTTTGGTTGTTTCACTGTCGTTACTTTTGTTGGGGTCATCACTCTAGGATCCCAAGGACCACCAACGTCAGTCGACCGGGGCCACGGAGACCACTCGTCTACCGTCGACCCGACACCGGCCCTGTCTCGAGTCACCTTACTGAGTCGTTCCGTTACCGGACCCTCGTCTCTCCTCCGGCTGGTTCTAATTAACGACAGTCCTCCTTGCAAGAAGAGTCGACCGATTAGCGGGAGAATGCTATTACTTTCACTAAATCCAAGGAGAAACAGGTCTACGTTTATTCGACCACTCAATTTTAGTGAGGGTCACATCGTGTCGAGCACTTCTACTTTATCAAGGGGGAGTAAAACGTATCAAAGAACAGACGTGAATTCAGACTTTCTATAAACGGAAGTGGACTAAATGTAAGGCTAAACCAAGAGTGAAACATCTATCTGTGAAGAGGCAATGGGTGTCTAATAAAAAGAATTATATGGAGTAGTACATAATTCATAAATAAATAAGTTATTAAAACAGATAACTATAAATAGAAACCGACCCGACCCAGAAACAACGAAACGTACCCGAAAGCAATCAACGTCGCTCGCCCCGGCTCACGCGTCCGAAGAGCAACTTCATCGAAGAGAAAGACGTCTCGCGTCCGAGAGCCGCGGGCGTGAATCCATCGACGTCACACACTCGGACCACCAACATCGAGCACCCGAGCTATCGACGCCGTGTGTCCGAAACGACGAGCGCCGTACACCCTAGAAGGGTCTGGTCCCTAGCCTGGGTACAGGGGACGTAACCGTCCGTCTGTGAATGGGTGTCACTGTGGTCCCTTCAGTCAAGTGTCTAATGACTAAAGTCTATCCTACCGGGACTAAAACATCGTGACCGGGATTTCTTAAAGTCTGTCCTGGGTCCTTATTCTTGTATACCCCAGTCCTGTCGCTACTCCGTGCGAAACATCCTGTCTTCAGACAGAACCCGAGGAAAACATAGGACGTTCCGCACCGAGATTCCTTGAGTATCATAGAGGTAGGTACGAAGGACCCACTAACTGTGTAAAAGAGGTCTCCCTAATAAATTATGTACAAAACTACAAAGAATCTCGATCGACGACACTGTGTACCACCCAACTCGAGTCTGTCACAGTCTAGGGCAATTCTGGTACAAGGGTGCAGGGTCACGAAATGTATTCCGGAGTTTGTAAGTGAGTTAGTTGGTAGGCAAATAAGTCGACGGAGAAAGATATGTTTCAAGACTATGATCCGAAACCCGGTGTACACACGGGATTCCTGGACCCGATCGTAGGAGAAGTTGGCCTCGGACCGAGAGGAAAAAAGTTTATAAGACTACACACCCTGAAGAAAAAAAATTTATCTAGGTAGTACATTCTTAGCGAAAATAAAAAAAGTTCGTAAGTCAGTCAGTCAGTCAGTCAAATTAGCGAGTCAGTACAGTCTGAGAAACGTTGGGGTACTTAGCGTCGTGCGGTCCGGAATGACAAGTAGTGGCAGAGGGCCTCAAGTGAGTCTGAGTGCAGGTAGCTCAGGTACTACGGTAGGTCGGTAGAGTAGGACCCAGCAGGGGAAGAGGAGGACGGGGGTTAGGGAGTGTCGTAGTCTCAGAAAAGGTTACTCAGTTGAGAAGCGCACTCCACCGGTTTCATGACCTCGAAGTCGAAATCGTAGTAAGGGAGGTTTCTTTAGGGTCCCGACTAGAAGTCTTACCTGACCAACCTAGAGGAACGTCAGGTTCTCTGAGAGTTCTCAGAAGAGGTTGTGGTGTCAAGTTTTCGTAGTTAAGAAACCACGAGTCGAAAGAAGTGTCAGGTTGAGAGTGTAGGTATGCACTGGTGACCTTTTTGGTATCGGAACTGATCTGCCTGGAAACAACCGTTTCATTACAGAGACGAAGAATTATACGATAGATCCAACCAGTATTGAAAAGAAGGTTCCTCATTCACGGAAAATTAAAGTACCGACGTTAGTGGTAGACGTCACTAAAACCTCGGGGGTTTTTATTTCAGACTGTGACAATCATATGTAAAATAATAAAAATTTTTGAAAAATAAAACATAACCTTATCCACCGCGGTCACCATTTCTTGGGGAGACGGTTACGTCCTCCGTATTCTCTACTCCCAAGCTAGGGACCCAGTCCTTCTAGAGGACCTCCTCCCGTACCGTTGGGTGAGGTCATAAGAACGGACTTCTTAGGGTACCTGTCTTCTCGGACCGCCCGATATAAGGTACCCCAGCGTTTCTCAACCTGTGCTAATTTCGCTGAGTCGTACGTACGTACCAACTAATTGTTACAAAACTAGTATTCCCTAAGTCGGTATGTATATACAGAGGTAAGCGGAGGTTTGAGGGGTAGGTAGATCCGACGGTGTGTTGTGACTCGTCTCAAGGGACACGATATGTCGTCCAGGAGAAACCAATAGGTAGGACTTATATCGTCACACATGTACGGGTAGGGCTGAAGGGATTGATAGGGAAGGGGGGTCGTTGGTATTCAAGTGACTCGGACGAGAGAATTCTGTGTTAGTACTTCTGAAGAGTTTCGGTACGAGGAGGGAGGATGATAACCTCCCGGTCCTACGGAGGAGGACGAAGAGGTTCGGGTCCGTGACCCTGACAGTGACGGGACCTCTCGTAGTCTCGAAGGATGGACGGTGGGACGTGGGTAGGGAAGAGGAAACAGAAGAAGCAGTGGTCAAGGAACTTCGAAGAGGTCTCAACTATGACAGTTAAGGACTCCGAGGGGACCCCAGGAGTACCCGGGTGCAGTCTATACAACTCTCTGACGAGTAGAACCTCGGTCTTCCAAAGGGTGTGTCCGGCACACACTCCAGAAGTTTGAAAGGGTTAGTTCTAGTCGAATAGAGAAGGGATCTACAGAATTCTAGGGTTCTCTTTCGTCAGTCGTTTCCGGACAAGAACGAAAATACCGTCGGACGTCGGACGGGACAGGTTTGGTTTCACTTTGGGTCGAGACCCTCCAGCTCGTGGGACGGAAAGGACTTTCCGAGGAAGGACGGGTGGTCTACTCCTAAGAATCAACGGAATTTTTTTTTTTTTTTTTTCTAATAAATAAACCGGTGTAGTCCAATCAACACCGTACACCCATAGTAGTCAACATCGTGTATCCTAGATCAAGGGACTGGTCCCTAACTTGGACCCTGGGAACATAACCCTCGTTCCTTAGAATCGGTGACCTGGTGGTCCTTCAGGGAGTCAACGGAAAAAAAAAAAAAAAAATTTAAATAGAAAACCGCGTGGCACGTCGTAAACCCTAGAATCAAGGAGTTTATCTCTACCTTGGATCCGGGGGGACATCACCTTCACACAACAGAATTGGTGACCTGGTGGTCCCTTCAGGGAGTCAACGGAAAAAATAGAGATGAACCGTTGGGAGTGTAGAGATTTTTTCAAAAAAACACAATATAACGTAATAAGATTTAAACTTTCTCTTTTTTATTGAGGGGTAGTGAGGGTGAGGGTCTGTGTTGGTGTCACTAGTAAAACCACCTGGTTGGGTCTAAGGTGAAAGGACACTTCCGACAAAGTGAACGAACAGTAGGAATGTGTGTGTGTGTGTGTGTGTGTGTGTGCACCTCAACCCAGGACACCAACGGTGTCCGTGAGAAGGTACAACAGTACGACACAAGTGGTAGTAGGAAAGCCATGACTTGTGTTATAATTTTGCAAACAGTACGTGATGTTAAACTCGTGAACTTTGGAGACAGTTTTACTGTTAATTGTGAGATTACTTTGAAAAGAGGTATAGAAAGAAATAAAAGAAACCTCTCTCCCAGTACTTGAGAACGTCAAGAACTGTCTATTACTATTTAACGGGAGGTACCCTCCAACATGTTTATGTACGACAACTCTCGTCACACACTTCTGTCGTCAATATGGTATGGGAAGAGTTGTGACACTTAACAGGAATTTTACAAGTAAAAACAAGCACATAATCTGGTTTCGCAGGACGAAGTACCCAGAAAGGTAAACTACGCTTACGCTTACCGCTGACTAAAAGGCAGTTGATCGATTCGACGGTACCGAGGTTCGGTCACTTTCTGGATGTCAGAAAGGGAAATCAGAGAGATGGAACCTTTCACTAAAAAGTGTCGTCAAACCGTTCGAGTAACGGAGATTGGTACCTACGGTCCGTGCGGTACGTAGCGTCTCGAAACCGTCCCAACAGTGAACACTCGTGACTCCGGTTCTCGCGGTACGAAATATCTGAGTCGAAATACGAAGGAACCTTCACTGAGAGCGGGACGAGTCCTTCGTGAACCGTGCCCGAGACACGACAGTATCACTTAATCAGTGGGCAGAGAAAACCAAACTCCTTTGCCGGACAACCTGACCTGAGCCCGCGATCCATCCACGACGGACGAAGAACCGACGGGAGAACTACTGTGGAGCTGGACCCTACGGTCACCGGTGACCCGACCCTTGCATAAACTAGATGGACCTGGCAAACCAGGGTCCAGTCACCGTAGATTCCTCACCGGGGCGTCGTTTCGTGGAGCTCCTGACCACCGGAGTGGTTTCTTCCGAGATTTCGTGCACGGGGGAGACTGACGGTGGTACCGCGGTACGACAGTGGAGTCACGAGTCTTCCGTGAGGAGCTCCCCCGGCCTCAGGGAGATTCAGTTCGTATTGTCCCGTCTTCCCCTCCAGACCCACGAGTTTTTACGTGCGGACGGAGCTCCAATTCGGTTTTCGGGAAGTACGTACGGCAGTCGTTTACGGACACCGCGGAAATGTGACGGGTTCGGCGGGACTGACGGAAGCGTCGTCCTGTCTGGAACGGTTCGCTTGGTGGAAGTGAAACGTCCCGTCTCGGGGTCCCTTCGTCTTACTACCTTTAATGTAGAAGGGTCAATCCTCCTTTCCGGAAGGGTCCACCAAGACACCATTTCTTAGACGGACGGTTACGTCCTCTGGACCCAAGCTAGGACTCCGGCCCTTCTAGGGGACCTCCTCCTTTACCGCTGGGTGAGGTCATAAGAACGGACCCTTTAGGGTACCTGTCTCTTCGGACCACCCGATGTCAGGTACCCCAGTGTTTCTCAGTCTATGCTGACTCGTTCGCACGGTAATCCTCCTTTTCGACGTGACGGAGGTTAACGGAAACGGGAGTCTTCAGAGGTTCAGTTCGACACTGAGCCTTAAAACCCAAAGGGGTATCCCTGGGGACAGAGAAGAAGGACGTGTTACAGTTTCAGAGATGACTTTGTGGTACCCGGTTCTTCGGGTTCTGAAAGGTCCAGAGACATAGTTTGTGAAGACTTACGGACGGATCCGATCTAAGACCTCTCCGTTTTGACTCAGTCCGGTCCGGACGACAGATCTTCGAGTGTTTGTTACTTCTGGGAGTAGTCTCATTACACTCGACTCTCAAGACGAGATGTCCTGTGGAACGTCCTACCCTAGTCCGTTCAAAGGATCCTCGGATTCGACTTAAAACCTCGACCTCTCTCTTACAATTTAATGTTTTCCGGGGTATGGAAATTCACAAGAGAACTTTAGAGACTCTGAACCCTGAAGAGACCGTCAGGTCACCAATTCTGAAGAAGGTTCTGTTCCCCACACCCAAGTTAGGGACCAGTCCCACGATTCATTCTAGAGTGTATTGAACACCGGTTTTGTGGTTTTGTATTTTGTCTTTGTTATAACATTATTTAAGTTATGTCTGAAAAATTTACTAGGTGTAGAGTTTTTTTTTTTAGAAAACTTTTTTTATACCCGAAAGGACCACCGAGTCACCATTTCTTGGGTGGACGGTTACGTCTTCAGTGTCCAAGTTAGGGACCAGGCCCTTCTAGGCTTCACGGTACCTCGTTGATTCAGGTACTCGGCGTGGATGACTCGGACACGAGACCTCGGCCCCTCGGCGTTGATGACTCGGACGTGTTACCTCGGGCCCTCGGGTTGATGACTCGGACGCGTGACCTCGGGGCCTCGGCGTTGATGGATCGGACGCGAGACCTCGGGCCCTCGGGTTGATGACTCGGACGCGAGACCTCGGACCCTCGGGTCGATGACTCGGACGCGAGACCTCGGGTGCACGGTGTTGATGACCTCGAAAGTGTGGTAAGCTTGGACAGAGAGTGCTATTCTCTTCGGTGGTGCTACTCTCGGACGTGTGACGTTGACCTCTCATCCGGTCCGTCGGTCGGAGCGGTTTTACTTATTTATTTATTATTATTTTATTTTCTTTCGAGGCTCGGAGTGTCTCCGTTCGGTCCCCTCCCTCCCATACTGATTGGAACGTAATTCCTCTATGGAAACCGGTGGTACAACCCACGTCTAATCTTCTAGTCTTTCGGTTCCCTTGACCAGAATAGGGTTCTTCGTTCATTACTGACGGACACGGCTCGGTCCTCGTTATCTTACTCCTCCGGTTTCACCGAAAGTCTCTGTAATTTCGTCTCCACGACGGGTTGAACCTAAACCACTACCACCCTTTCCTTGAAGGACCAAACCCGTTGCCTGTGTATAAACTCCCTTTCTCTAGTTCACGTGAATTATACACAAAGTAAGATCTGGGGTTCCTCTGTAGGTTCACAACAGAACTTGATAATTCTAGTACCGGGTCCTGTTACTGGACTCTGGGGTGTCGTCGTGTCGTCTCCACCAATTCGGACACTCACCCACCCTGGTCGGTCCTAGACGAATATCTTGTCCACTCAGAAAAAAAAAAAAAAAAGTCAAATAAAATAAAATAATAAAAAAAATTAAAATTTTAGAAATTAAGAATGTACGAAAGGGTTTGTACTTGGGGGGAGGGTGGAGGGAGGGGTATTGTAGAGAGACCCAGTAGGGGTACGTGGTCGGGGTTCGTACGACATAGGACGCAGTCTGTATCTGACCACTAAACTAAGAATGTACTATCATATGTACAATCTTACGGTAAGAGGGTTTAGTAGGGTGGGAGAGGGAGAGGGAGACTCAGGTTTTCAGGCAATATGTGTAGACACAGAAAAAACGACAGAACGTATGTCCCANTAGAAGGATTTAAGGTATATATACACAATCATATGACATAACCACAAAAAGAAAGACCGAATGAAGTGAGACATATTAGCCGAGGTCAAAGTAGGTAGAGTAGTCTTGACTAAGTTTACTTAAGAAAAATTGCCGACTCATTATGAGGTAACACATATACATGGTGTCGAAAGAATAGGTAAGTAGACGACTACCTGTAGATCCAACGAAGGTACAGGACCGATAATATTTGTCACGACGCTACTTGTAACCCCATGTACACAGAGAAAGTTAAGACCAAAGGAGCCACACATACGGGTCGTCACCGTAACGACCCAGTATTCCATCAAGATAGACGTTAAAAAATTCCTTAGAGGTGTGACATCTTGTCCACTCAGAATTCCGGTTTCGATCCGAGTGACTGGAGATTCTACTATTGTCCCTTTCCCTACCACGTTTTCTCTGACTCTTCGGGTCCGGTCTCTTCCACGTGTTTTCTCTCACAGACCTTCCTCCGTAGATGAGACGGTTTACAACGTTCCCACAATCCTTTCTTTTTCTAGTCCTTCACAGATAACCAACCCTGTTTCCTCTTTACCATAGTGATCGATCAGATCCTTCGAACCAACACTTTCCTTTAATCCTACTCCTACCTCTCCCCTATGTTCCAGTACTCTCTCCTACACAGTCCCACCCTCTACAGTCACATACCTCTACCGATCTCCCAAAGAAAGGTGACGTTATATATCTGTATTGGACAAGAGAGAACACTCCCTTTCCAGTCCAAAGAAAGGGTCGTCGAAGGAAAAACCAAGACCTTCCACTTATAGAGGGTAAGCACACACCTTCATCATTTGTCCGACCTACTCACCACAAGATGTCCTTCTGAGTCCTCCTCACTAACTTCTTCCTGGTCTCTCTCCCTCCTTCACACTTGTCGTTTTTCCTCCCCGACTCTTCCCCTCCTCGGGTGTCGTGCGGACCTCCTTTTGTCCACCATAACCATCTCGACCCAACCGATCATTAGGTGAACTTCAATGGACGAACCGGCCTACCGGATTTTGGAGTCATTTTCAGCCAGTATGGATTCATGCAAAACTCTCACTCCAAGACCCCCGAATTAGTCCCGACCCTCAGAATCTAGTTACACCCCTCTTCTCTTCTTTTGTCAGGATACTGAATTCTCGCACTTACTCCCCCACTTAGGTCGTCTTTTCTCATGTTTCACTTTCAGTGGGTCAGTACAGGTTGAGACGTTGGGACACCTGGTGTCGGTCGGTTAGAGGAGGCAGGTACCCTAAAAGGTCCGTTCCTATGATCTCACCCAACAGTAAAGGAAGAGGTCCCCTAGAAGGGCTGGGTCCCTAACTTGGGTCCATAGGACGTAACGTCCGCCTAAGAAATGGTAGACTCGGTGGTCCCTTCGGGTCTTCTCCCATGTTTCATGATCCAATTTCCGACTACACCGGTGTAGGATAAGGTCGGATAAAATAACTGACATTGTCCTTCGTCAATACCCTCGGGGCCCATTGGACTACCACCGAAGGTCTCTTCTTCTGGGTCCTTTCTACCTCTCCAACTTTTTTATCCAGTTAAACGGTTTATTGGTTAGTGACGAAGGGTTTCAGGTTACTTGACTTTTGACTAAAGAACTTTTAGTTAAACGACGTCTTGGGTAGGGGGACTACTCACTAGGAACCTCAAGGGGAGTTTTAACAAAACCAGTTAATGAAAATTTTTATATTTTTAAACACACGACACTAAATATGTTGTCACTTCTAAAAAGACATTCAAACCAAACAAAAAAGTAAATACAAATCATCAAATCGAACCAAACGTCCAAAAGTACAGATAAAAATGGTCTATAAAAGGATACCTAAAGAGTCAGGTCGAGACTATTTCCAGTCAGAATACACCCAAAAGTATAAAGTCCTCGTCCCGTGAAGAAAAAAATTAAAAAAAAAAAAAAACGGTGGGTTTTCATTTATTTACCCAGAGATAACGACACACGTTCGCTCACCCCCGAAGAGTGATCAACACCACACGTTCAAGGAGTAGTACCACTGAAGACAACGAGACCTCGCACCCGAGTCCTCGATACCCGAAATCAGCAACACCACGAGACGTCGTATACCCCAGAAGGGTCTGGTCCCTACCTTGGGTATATATACCTTAGGTATATATGTATGTATATATATATACGGTTACCCACCCAAACAGGGAGGGGGACGTAAATGACAGTTGAGATCAAATTTCTGAACACGGATATAACTTGATATCGAGGGTGAAACCCTAAAACGGTAACCCCTCCAACAGTACCTATACACTTTTTAATTGTACGTCTTAATTGCACGTGAGTAGAGTGTACGAGCATTTCATTACGAGTTTTAAGATGTTCGGTCCGAAGTTGTCATGCACTTGGCACTTGAAGGTCTACAAGTTTGACCTAAATCTTTTCCGTCTCCTTGGTCTCTAGTTTAACGGTTGTAGACAACCTAGTAGCTTTTTCGTTTTCTCAAGGTCTTTTTGTAGATGAAGACGAAATAACTGATACGGTTTCCGAAACTGACACACCTAGTGTTGTTTGACACCTTTTAAGACTTTCTCTACCCTTATGGTCTGGTGGGCTGGACGGAGGACTCTTTGGACATACGTCCAGTTCTTCGTTGTCAATCTTGACCTGTACCTTGTTGTCTGACCAAGGTTTAGTCCTTTCCTCATGCAGTTCCGACATATAACAGTGGGACGAATAAATTGAAGATACGTCTCATGTAGTACTCTTCGCGACCCGACCTACTTCGTGTTCTACCTTAGTTCTAACGACCCTCTTTATACGTCTATTGTGGTGGGAATACCGTCTTTCGTTTCTTCTTGAATTCTCGGAGAACTACTTTCACTTTCTCCTCTCACTTTTTCAACCGAATTTTCAGTTGTAAGTCTTTTGATTCTAGTACCGTAGACCAGGGTAGTGAAGAACCGTTTATCTACCCCTTTGTCACCTTTGACAAATAAAATAAAATAAAACCCCCCGAGGTTTTAGTGACGTCTACCACTGACGTCGGTACTTTAATTTTCTACGAATGAGGAACCTTCTTTTCAATACTGGTTGGGTCTGTCGTATAATTTTTCGTCTCTCTAATGAAACGGTTGTTTCCAGGGAGATCAGTTTCGATACCAAAAAGGTCATCAGTACATACCTACACTCTCAACCTGATACTTCTTTCGACTCGTGGTTTCTTAACTACGAAAACTTGACACCACAACCTCTTCTGAGAACTCTTAGGGAACCTGACGTTCCTCTAGGTCGGTCAGGTAGGATTTCCTTTAGTCAGGACTTATGAGTAACCTTCTTGACTACGACTTCGACTTTGAGATTATGAAACCGGTGGACTACACTTCTTGACTGAGTAAACTTTTCTGGGACTACGACCCTCTCTAACTTCCTCCCTCCTCTTCCCTTGCTGTCTCCTACTTTACCAACTTACCGTAGTGGCTGAGTCACTTGTACTCAAACTCATTCGAGACCCTCACCCACTACCTGTTCCTCCGGACCACACGACGTCAGGTACCCGAGTGTTTCTCAGCCTGTGCTGACTCGCTGACTTGACTTGACTTGTACGTCTTCTTTGAAAATAAACCGACTGACGGTTTGGTGACTTTTTTTCTCTTTCTCTTCAACGTTTAACCACATTTTAATGTGAACTTCCCAGTTTGACAAAAGAGACGTTTGGTTTCCAATTTTAAAAAAATTTTCCGAGTACATAATACTTTTGGAAATATTCATTGAAAACTCTTCATCAGTCGAAATCTTTACACCTAGTGTTTAGGTATTTAGGTTATATTTTACACCACCTCTTTGGTTTTTATTTTGAAGATTAGATTTTTATTAGGTTCTCGGTTTTACTACTTTTCGAAGTAGGTTGTAAACTTTGAAGGATACCGCGATCACCACTTCTTGGACGGACAGTCACGTCCTCTGTATTATCTACACCCAAGCTAGGGACCCAGTCCTTCTAGGGGACCTCCTCCCGTACCTTTGGGTGAGGTCATAAGAACGGATCTTCGGGTGCCTGTCTCCGCGGACCATCCGATGTCAGGTACCCGCGCTTTTCTCATCCTATATTGACTTCGTTGAATCGTGCGTGTGTACGTTGTGAATACTACTGTGTAAAAGATTCATTAATTCTCTTTTTGCAACCCCCCCCCCACCTACAACCATCAACACCTTAACCAGTGAACCGTTTAACTAAAATTTATACAGTCGAAAAACCAGAGCCTCTCTAAACCATTTACTGACACAAAGACGTCAGGTTACGGAATTGGGACTCGAGATGCGGGTGACCGACAAAGAGTTCATCTCCAACTATGTACTTGAGATCTTTTTGCGATGACTACTTGGATAAACGTCCCGTCCGTTTCTTAGTGTCATCTCTGGTCTGAACCCCTGTGTCAACCCCTTCCTCGCCCACCCTGCTTAAATTTCTCCTGGTAACAATATATGTGTGAGAACAACAACAAATCAACTATTCACCCCAGACTGAGAAACGCTGGGGGGACCTGACATCGGGTGGTCCGAGGAGACGGGTACCCTAAAGGGTCCGTTCTTATGACCTCACCCCACGGTGAAGGAGGAGGGATCCTAGAAGAACTGGGTCCCTAACTTGGACGTATAGGACGTAAAATCCACCAAGAAATGGTGACTCGGTGGTCCCTTCGTATATATGGGATGGAACACATTTTATTTATCGACCGCCCTTCGACGACATATCACGCCCCTCGAGTCGAACCACGAGACACTACTAGATCTACCGACCTCACTCCCCCACCTTCCTTCGGAGTTCTCCCTCCCCTATGTACATATGTATATCGACTAAGTCGAGAATATGTCGTCTTTGATTGTGTAATATTAATATGAGGTTAATTTTTTTTTTCCCTCCACCACTCTCCCTCCGACCACCCCTCTCATCGACCAAGACTTTTCCCCCTCCCTACACTAGGGTCCCAAATCTAAGGCGACCTTCTCTCTCTCCCTCCCTTCACTCCAAAACGTGTCCTTACCCGTACTCTCCTCAAGCAAGGTCTCCGCACCTCCCGCCCCAAAAAACGACTTTCCTCACTCTTGTGGGCTCTTCGATCTCAGGGCCTCGCCCTGACGGCCCTAACGGCCCCCGGGAACCCCTCTTCGTCGCGACGTGACGCGTGGCGAATAGGGAGGCCGCCCCTACTCGGTAGTTCGAGGCGGGGAATAGTGGGCCCACCAAAGACGTGGCCAGGAGGCGTAGGACCCGCACCGGTCGACCTAGCGAGAACTCCAAACCGCGAAAGGTCCCGTCCACTATACCCTTTCATACTCTCGCTGTCTAAGTCTCTACTACCCCGCTTCCTGATCTTTACTCTCCGGGGCTGTCGGTTTTACCAGTACTTGTGTCTTACGCGTCATGCGCCGCCCTGGCCTTCGACCTTGAGGTTCGCCACGTCCTCAACCAGCCGACCCTTACTCGGTCCACCCCCTCTCCTTCCACCCACCCTCTTATGGCCCCTGAATTTCCACCTCGTCACGACCCCCGTGACCTCCCACTCCCTCCACCCCCTCTCCGGGTCTCGAGTAGACCCCTCCTCCGGTACCGTAACCGACTCAGTCAGGGTCTGAGACTTCAACGGTCTCAACTCCTGCGCTCTGACAAATCACGACACGGACGGACGGACGATTCAACGAAGTCAGCACAGACTGAAGTGCCTGACACGCTCGGGTGCCCTGACATCGGGCGGTCCGAGGAGACCGGTACCTTAGGAGGTCCGTTCTTATGACCTCACCCAACGGCAAGGGAAGACGTCCCTTTCCCTACCTCGGGCGCAGAGAGTCCAGAGGCCGGAACCGTCCACCCAAGAAATGGTGATGGTGGTGGGCCCTTCGGGTGAATCACAATAAGAGTCCGAGTTAAGGTTCCCGAGGAGGAGTGAATACGTGTATTGTGTGTGCGTGTGTGTGTGTGCGTGTGTGTGTGCGGTGGGCGTGGTGGTGGCGAAGGTGAGGAGGGTGCCGGTCATAATTAGAAAGAGGGTGTCTCTTTTCTTCCCGAAACTCCGTGAGGGGGTCGGGGTCGGGGGGGTGGGGGTGTTGGTCGGGTACAGGAAGGAGGAACAGGGACGGACCTACCGTTAATTGCGTCAGTGTCGCGACCTTGGACGGAGACAAAGACCCGTCTGTATCAGTAAGTAGGTACTCTCTTATTTTAATTAGATGAAGACAGAAGGACTACGGGTCAGGCCGAAAGGACGGTGAGGGACCCCTACTGTCCGTGAGGGTGAGACGTTTGAGGAGTTCGAGGAAACGTCGGAAGTGAGAGGGACAGACGGGACCTCCGTCGTAGTTGGGACCCCTCGGAGACTGGGTGAAGTTGAGGGTAGGAGAAGAGTCTCGAGTCTTCTCCGTCGGACCCCACGGAGTCGTTGAGGCCCCCAACACCTGACCTTTCGGGATAATTTTACGATTATTCCGTAGACCTTCCACATTTTGTAACTTTGTCGGGACTTGAAGGTAAGACTCCGAAGGACGACGTGAAGGACGAGGTGAAGTCCGGACGACTCACTGTCAAGGTTGGGTAGGAAGGGGACGAGAGGACGGATGCACCCATGGGGACGGGAGTGTGGTTTCCGGTTTATGGTGGGTCGACGGGTCGGGGGAGGTCCGGAGTCCCTAGACCGACCACGGTGACGGGTCACAGTCCTGGTGTCAGGACTACCATGATTAGAGTCCACCGGAGCTGGACGTTACGGAACCTCGCCCCGGACCTAAGGGTTGGTCTCTGACCCGACCCACCGCCGCCGTTTTTGTTATCTAGGATCGGTGATCGGGTCACCAGTCACTGTTCCCGGGACCGGGGAACCGAAACGTCTTTTCTTAAAGGTGTTTCTGTCTTTCATCACTTCGTTCATTTCAGAACTAATCCTCCTTTTTCACATGTACCCGTCTGAGTCTCTCTTTTCGGGACTCAACGACGCAACCGGGAGCACCGTCCCACTTAATGGAAAACCCCCGTAACGAAGGCCCAAACGAAACCGGTCAGTAAGACTAACCGGACCACGTGTCAGGTATGAACCATATAGAGTCCTAGAACGTATACACGCGTACGCCGAGAATCGGTTCTACGTCGGATGACTTTTCACGGCATCTGGTAGGGAACTGTAACGGGGGAGAAACCAGAGGTTCCTAGGAAAAGACGTGGTACACACCAACCTCTCCAGAGGACTGAAGTCATTGCTCTTTATACACCGGACACGTCCCAGGTCGGAAAAGGGAATTAGTGGGACGATAAAAACAGAACCTCGGGACCAGTTGTCTCTTACTTAGAGGGTAACGAAATGGAACCCCCGGGTAGACCGACGACGGAGTCACGGTCGAAATCCTGACACCCTTCGACTCATCAAAGTAAGGAGTTTCAGTATTGGGGACGGGTCGCACAGAGTGGGGATGTGGGGGTGGTCAGGTCGATTATGAAACGTATGGAGTCCCGGGTCTCAGGTTGGACGTTTGTTTTGACAACAACGACAACTCAGTGATTCAGCACAGACCGAGAAACACTGAGGTACTTGACGTCGTGTGGTCCGAGGGGACAGGAGGTGATGGAGGGTCTCAAACGAGTTTGAGTACAGGTAACTCAACCACTACGATAGGTTGGTAGAGTAGGAGACAACGGGAGTTATAAAGGGTCGTAGTCCCAGAAAAGGTTACTCAACCGAGAAACGTAGTCCACCGGTTTTATAACCTCGAAGTCGAAGTCGTAGTCAGGAAGGTTACTTCCCAACTAAAGGGAAGTCAAGTCAAGTCAAGTTAGCGAGTCAGTACAGGCTGAGAAACGCTGGGGTACTTAGCGTCGTACGGTCCGGAGGGACAGGTAGTAGTAGAGGGCCTCAAGTGAGTCTGAGCGCAGGTAGCTCAGTCACTACGGTAGATCGGTAGAGTAGGAGACAGCAGGGGAAGAGGAGGACGGGGGTTAGGGAGGGTCGTAGTCTCAGAAAAGGTCACTCAGTCGAGAAACGTAGTCCACCGGTTTCGTGACCTCAAAGTCGAAGTCGTAGTAAGGAAGGTTTCTTTAGGGTCCCAACTAGAGGAAGTCTTACCTGACCAACCTAGAGGAACGTCGAGTTCCCAATCCCTGAGAGTTCTCAGAAGAGGTTGTGGTGTCAAGTTTTCGTAGTCAAGAAACCACGAGTCGAAAGAAGTGTCAGGTTGAGAGTGAAGGTAGGTACTGGTGTCCTTTTTGGTATCGGAACCGATCTACCTTGAAACAGTCGTTTCATTACAGAGACAAAAACTTATACGATAGATCCAACCAGTTTTGAAAAGAAGGTTCCTCATTCACAGAAAATTAAAGAAAGGACGTCAGTGGTAGACGTCACTAAAAACTCGGGGGGTTTTATTTCAGACTGTGACAAAGGTGACAACAGGGTAGATAAAGGGTACTTCACTACCCTGGTCTACGGTACTAGAAGCAAAAGACTTACAACTCGAAATTCGGTTGAAAAAGTGAGAGGAGAAAGTGCAAGTAGTTCTCCGAAAAATCAAGGAGAAGTGAAAGACGGTATTCCCACCACAGTAGACGTATAGACTCCAATAACTATAAAGAGGGCCGTTAGAACTAAGGTCGAACACGAAGAAGGTCGGGTCACAAAGAGTACTACATGAGACGTATATTCAATTTATTCGTCCCACTGTTATATGTCGGAACTACATGAGGAACTAGAGGAACGATAGGTTCCCTGAGAATTCTCAGAAGAGGTCGTGGTGTAAAACTTCTGTAGTTAAGAAGTTGTGAGTTGGAAAAAATACCAGGTTGAGAGTGTAGGTATGTACTGATGACCTTTCTGGTATCGAAACTGATATACCTGGAAAAAGTCATTTCACTACAGAAACGAAAAATTATGTCTTACTTCGTATACACTTCGTTTTGATCATCTTGACTTTTCTCTTTATGTCAGTGGTAACATCAACCTATGAAGTCATGAACAGAGAGATGTTAACTATCTTTTTAGTCACCTTTTGGTCGTTCCTATGTGTTCTTGAGTTGTTGTGGTAGTTGAAGGGACCACCAGGTCACCAATTCTTAGGTGGAAGATTACGTTCCCTGTACCCAAACTAGGGACCAACCCCTTGACTTTGGGGTGTAGGATACCTCGTTGATTCGGACACGTACCGTTGATGACTCGGGTGCACGTTGATTCTAAACTGTACCCGTTTATTTATAAAAAATTTTAGGATGGTAGCAGGTTGTCCTAGATTGACCATAACTATTTTATCGGGGTCTGATTATCTTATTTGCAAAAAAAGAGTACACGAGAGTCCAGTATATGGTTCTTTGTGGTATAGAAATCGGTATTCTGTTTGGAGTCGTTTCCATTTTATTAACTTTAGTACTTCACACAAGAGACTGATGTTACCTGAGTTTGATCTTTAGTTATTGTCTTTATGTCGTCTTCTGAGACTTTATAAATCTTTGATTCGTTGATGAAGGTTTATTAGGTACCCAGTTTCTCCTTCAAAGTTCCCTATCTGTGACTTGACTTACTTTTACTTTTATACAACGCAGTTGTAAACACCTTGAAAATTTCGTTATGACTCTTCTTTAAAATATGACGATTAGGAAAGTAATCTTTTCTCCTTGTAAAAGAAATAATAATAAAAAACGACTCAAAGGGTCGGTCCCTAACTTGGGTATGGGGGGTATAACCTTCGTACCTCAGAATCGGTGACCAGTCAGGGTTCTCCTTGTAAAAGTTTAGTTATTAGATCGGATAGTGGAGTCCTTTGGTTTTTTTCTTCTCGTTATTATTAGGGTTTCGTTCGTTTTTCTTCTTTTATTTTTATATACTTGTCTTTTGTTACTTTTACTTTCGTTCGTTTTTTGTTTCTCTCTTTTTCTTAAGTACTTTGTTCTATTTTAAGTACTTAGTTCGGAGATCGTTCTGACTTGTTTTATCCCTTTCTTCTGTGTTTAATGATTATGGTCCTTACTTCTTCCTTTTTAGTGATGTACAGGACATCTGTAATTTTACAATTATTTTTTATCATATTTATTGACGTATATATATAAACCGTTGAATGTACTTTTTACATTCGAATTTTTCGTGTTTGATGGTATTGTTGTACTTCATCTATTATATTTGTCGAAATATTGACAATTCCTTTAAGTTAAGTATTAAATCTTTAAGGTATCCTCCTTTAAAAGTTCGAGTTTCCCAAAGTAACCTGTCAAGATAGTTTGTTAGTTTCTCCTTCACTGTGACTAAAATGTCACAATAGGATTAATTAAAATACTCTAGTGATTATGGGACTATGATTTTGGTCTGTTTCTTTCATGTTTAATTATATCTGTCTTTTTAATAATTCCTTTATAATCGTTTACCTTGAGTCGTCGTACTTTTTTCTTATTATGAGGTACTGGTTCACTTAAAATAGGGTTTCTATGTTCTGACCAAGTCTAAAGATCTACATTAGGTGAAGTAACGTACCAATTTCTTCTTTATAATGTACTAGTAGAGTTGACTACGTCCCTTCTGTGGGTGGTAAGTTATGGATAAGTATTATTTTTGAGAGTTCTTATCTTTATTTCTCTTTAGAGGAGGTATTTTTGTAGACATTTTTTGAATGTCGATTGTGGTATAAATTGGTACTTTTCGATTTACGAAAGGGGTGGTTCTGGTAATTGTTCCCTTTCAATTAATTGTATCATGATCTTCAAGATCGGCCCTCTTCCGGTACCGTGGGGTGAGGTCATGAGAACGGACCTTTTAGGATACCTGGCTCCTCGGACACCCGACGTCAGGTGCCCCAGCGACCACTAGCCTGTACTGACTCGCTGAAGTGAAAGTGAAAAGTGAAAGTACGTAACCTCTTCCTTTACCGTTGGGTGAGGTCACAAGAACGGACCTCTTAGGGTCCCTACCCCCTCGGAAAACCTGACGGTAGATACCCCAGCGTGTCTCAGTCTGTGCTGACCTCGTTGAATCGTCGTCGTCTTCAAGATCGGTCACGTTATTTCGTTCTGTTCCTTTATTGTCCGCACGTCTAGTCTTCTCTTCTTTATTTTGACAGATACACGTCTAAAGAATTTCCATACACATCTTTTATGATTCCTTAAATGGTTTTTCGAGAATCTTGATTATTTACTAAAGTCGTTCCCGCGTCCTAATCGTATTGTTTTTCGTTAACAAACACATATATTATCGTTACTTGTTAAAAATACAGATATAAATACTCCCTATAACCACCAGGTCACCAATTCTGACGAGAGGGAGAGGTGACGTCCCCGTACCCAAGATAGGGACGAGTCCCTTGACTCTAGGGAGTACGACGTACACAACGTTTATTTATTCATTTATTTCGTAATTTTTCTGTCACTACAAATTTTTTATTTTATGTAATATAATGTTGAATATTAGTGTGTGAGTGTGTTCTTTTCTCTTTATCCACGTTTAAATCCTTTTATACATGTCCTAAACATACGACTTTCGATATGTTCTTAAGTTTCAGTACTAGATTTATTTACCTCTCTGTATAGTGTAAATACCTAATCTTGTAAGTTGTATCATCTATAGTTAAGAAGGATGTAACTATATATAATGTCAAAATTGTTTTAAGGATATTTTAATGACCTTTGTAAAAGACATCGATGTCTATGTTAATAAGAGTTTAAATATACCTTTCAGTTTCCTTGATTTTATTGATTCCGTTAAGACTTTTTCTTATTCCGTTCTTCTTTTGATGAATGGCAATTCCTCAGGACATGTCATTACTACTGGCTCAGTCCCACCATAGCCGTCTTCTCTAGTTACAACCTTTTAGGTCTGTCTCTGGACGTATTGACTCGGCTGACCACACATTTTTCTGTGAACACAAACCGACGGGACCCAGAAGCGACGACGTGCACCCGGAGGGGACCGTCGCGTCCAAAGAGCGACGTCACCGAAGAGAACAATGTCTTGTGTCCGGGACGCGCGAACCCGAAGCCATCAACGACGGACACCCGAGTCGCCAAACACCAAACACCCGAGATCGCGTGTCCGAATCATCAACGCCCCGTGTCCGAACCAACGAGGGGTCGTACATCCTAGAAGGACCTGGTCACTAGTTTGTTCACAGGGGACGTGACGTTCCACTTAAAAATTGGTGATCTGATGGCCCCTTCGGGACCGGCCGACTAAAAACAGTTTTCCAAACTTTCCCTTAAGTCACCTAGTTTTCCTTGGTAAAGTCTTTTGTCACGACCTCATTGACCTCTATGTCTCCGTTTTCTTAATTTGGATTTAGATATGGTAATAATTTTCTACGGACGAGGAACCTTCCTTTTGATGCTTTTGTATCTGTCACACAATTTTTCGTCTCTGTAGTGAAACGGTTTTTTCCAGGTAGATCAGTTTCGACCTACACTGTCAACCCGGTATTTCTTCCGACTGGCGACTTCTTAATTACGAAAGTTTGACACTACAACCTCTTCTGAGAACTCTCAGGGAACCTGACGTTCCTCTAGTTTAGTCAGTTAGGATTTCCTTTAGTTCGAACTTATAAGTAACCTTCCTGACTACGACTTCAACTTCGAGGTCATGAAATCGGTGGACTACGTTTCTCGGCTGAGTGACCTTTTCTGGAACTACGACCCTTCTAACTTCCGTCCTCCACTTCCCTTGTTGTCTCCTACTTTACCAACCTACTGTAGTGACTGAGTTACCTGTACTCAAAGTCGGTTGACACGCTCTACCACCTTCTGCCCTCGGACCACACGATGTCAGGTACCCCAGCGTTTCTCAGTCCGTACTGAATCGTTGACTTATTGTTCATAAAGTAACACCCTGATACGGCACTACATAACTAGGTAAGGTGAGGAATACTTATAAACCTGAAAAAGGGAGGTCAAGTCAAGCCACCGAGCCAAAACAGGCTGAGACTCTGGGGTACCTGACGTCGTGCGGTCCGGAGGAACAGGTAGTGGTTGAGGGTCTCAAATGGGTTTAAGTCGTGGGAAGTCATAGAACAGAAGTTCTGTGGAGTGAAGAGAAAGTTCACTAAGTCTTATTATCCGCAAGTCGGAAGATACCCTGGACGAGAAACGGCCCTGATCTCGGCGTGGACTTAGGGACAGATTGCAGTTTAATATACTTCAGTCGAGTAGTCACTTTTGTGTGTTTCTCCCCTTCCCCTTCTGTCATGCTTCGTCACACCCTAATTCGCCAACGTCTGACCCTCCGCGTCCCCTCAAAGTCCCGGACAGAGCCCCGGACGGGATTCAAAGACGCCCGGCCGGCTCAGGACCCGGTCCCTCCCCCGCCCGACGGCGTCACGGCCACGAGGACCTCAAGTCGTTCAGAGGCGCGACCCCGACCCGCGGGACCGGGCGCCGGGCCACGGCGCTCCGGTGGTTTTACTCTCCGGCTCTCTCGGTCCTCGGTGTTCCAACAAAAACATTCTGAATTTCCCTAATACAGTAGGTAGATCTGGAGTCCAGAGGAGGGAGTCCTAGGAGCGTCTCTAGAAGGGTCCTCTCCTCAGCCCCTCTCTCCTCTTCCGCCTCGGCGGCCTGTACGACCCCCGTCGACCCCTACCTGGAACCTGTTGTCGACTGTCCGTCGACGTCTCCCCTGGGGTGGTCCGTGAGGTCTACCCATTGGACTCACTACAAACGCTCACGTATTCCCGATGTCTCGACTTACAAATACACTCATATTAGTTTCCTTTCCCCTGTCTAAACCCTCTCTCTGTGGGCTCTTTTGGGGTTCTTTCGGTGTTCTGGATCTCCCCTCAACTGGTAGACTATTACTGACCCACATGACACCCCGATCACAAATAAGGTCTGTTTCAGTCACGAAAGGACTCTAGACCACTGTTAAACCCCGTGTATATAAATCCCCCTTCCCGTTCGGGACCCTTCTCCGAAACTCAGTTCTCTCGACGCAACCCGGAGTCGGATCACCAGAAACGACACATCGGAACCTGTCGGACGACAGGGGACCCGGACGTCTCAGAGTCGGGTAGAGACAACCGGGAAGGCCCGAGTTCTCCAGGTCGGGAGTCCAGGTCTGAACGATTCCGTAACCAGTGGAAGTGTCACTCGAACAGTTGTGTGATTCGGTGCGGGGTCAACGAAAACTCTATATAAGTTTAGATGTTGGTCCAAACGAACCCAAAGATTTGAGTGACGTCTTCTCCTTCAGTGAAATCTCACTTTAAGAGGATTTCGAAAAGTGTAATCTCCTGTGGTTAAACGAATTATTAAAACTTGTCAAATCAAACTTCGTGTCTCAGCATAGACCCTTTCTTGGCAACCGAGGTTGTAGGAGTCTCTTCCAATCAAAATCTACGACTGTCCCAGTGATTCCCCGAAGGGACCACCGAGTCTGCCATTTCTTAGTCGCGACATTTCTTACCCTTCTATCTTTTTTGTAAAGGTTTGAGTACAGAATAAAATTTATACTTGAACAGTGAGAGAGTGGTCAATTTGTCTACGAACATTGATAAGAGAACTGTCAGAATTTCCAACTAGTTTCGTGACGAATCTTTTGAGGACTAACTCTTTCAATAGATGTGTCAATTAGAATTTTAGTGGTATCCGAAGGCACGACCGAGTCACCGTTTCTTAGACGGACGGCTACATCCTCTGTGCCAAGTCAGGGACCCAGTCCGTCTAGGGGACCTCTTCCCTTACCGATGGGTGAGGCCATAAGAACGGATCCTTTAGCGTACCTGTCTCCTCGGACCACCCGATGTCAGGTACCCCAACGTTCTCTCAGTCTACGGTGAATCGGTGATTTGTTGTTGTTGCTTTAGTAGTATACGACAGGGAGGTTAGATCTTGTACTTGTTCTCTAGCTTAATCTGGGTTGGACATTTAGGGAACTTACTCGACGACAGGCCGTTCCTCCTATGGTGTGTGTTCCAGTCACTTCGGGTCAGGTCGGGAACGGACTCGGAGTGACGGGGTCTGAAGTCGCACCTAGGGGTAGGACACCAGTGGACGGAACTCCACCATGGTGTACAGGGATCTAAGGGACACGGGGAACGACACAAAATATAAGTCTACCGAACCACTGGTCAAGTCGTGATAGACTACGTCGACCCGAAAGTCTAGGGTTTGCCCCTGGTGCCCCGGTCCCACGTCCCACTCACACACTCACACACACGCGCACACACACACACACGCGCACACGCACACACACACACGCACACACGCACGCGCACACGCACACACACACACACGCGCACACACACACACACACGCACGCGCACACACACACGCGCACACACACACACACGCGCACACACACACCAACCTCCGTCATCTTCCGTCCGTCCGACCAAGAGAGGTGTCAAGCTGTTATCCCTGACCGTTCAGGTGCAACACAAAGAAAGGAAAGCAGAAGAGCGACGAAGGAGTGACCGAAGCAGGTAGGTAGCCCTCGAAGCTCGAGGGCACGTGCCTCCCACAAGTTACCCACTTCCGTCCCGAACCAGAGACGGGACGCCTCATCGACGGAGGTGGTAAGTCTGTGAGAATCACGTATCTGCTCTCAGATAGGAGGTCGACCAAAAGTAGTAGTGGGTCTACAGGGAGTCTAAAGTGAGTACGAAGTATAAACCGTTTCTCCCCGGCTAAGAGACCAACCTTCCTTCTCCCCGTACTCCTTCTAACAAGAGACAAAAGTTTTATTTCTTAAAATCGGAGAAGTAAGGGGTTTATTCTGAAAGGGACCTCCGTGTAAAAGACCAAGTCACCGACGGGTGTTTCGTGTCCCTCCCAGTAGAGGCTAGTGTGGCGAGAGAAGAGTCGAGACCGAAGGGCCTGTCATCCTTACCGGTGAACCCTTCCTCGGGTAACCTCTCCACTCCAAACTGATAGTGTGTAAGTGTCCTTGAGACGACCAGGAAACGAGAAGACTGAAACCGAGGGTAATCGTTAATCACCTTTATTCGTCCAACAGTCGCCCCGTACCGGGTCTTATACCGTATATCACCTTCCATCGGACCGCATCTACAACTGCTTCCCGTCTTTAATTGGATCCTTAGGTTGTTCCGTTGCCCTAGACTCTCCTAGACTCCCAAAGTGGAGGTTCACGGGGGCCGGTGCGACCGCGAGGGAGAGTGAAACCCACAATTGCACGAGTCTCGACTCTCTCAAGTAGAGTTCTGAATCTAAGGACCAAGCAGTTTGTCCGTACCGTTAGGGTCGACCTTCCGTCGCCCCTCTTTTGACGTACTGTTCAGTACTGACCATTGTGTCTTTGTAGAGGGTCCACGAACGAAGATTTGTCTTTACGAGAAGTGAGCCGGGTCCCGAGGCAATTCCCGTGGGGTTCGGACCGGCCCTGCCCGGGAACCGTGGACACAGAGACGGGAGGTCGCACTCCGTGTGGGGAAGAGTGACAGACCTCAGACAACCGTCGTCGGGTCGCGTAGCAAAGACTCCGGTTACTTCGTTGTCGTCGTTTCCGTATTTTGGGGGAAAGACTTGGTGTCGGGACCGAACCTCACACTAAAAACTCTTGTATGAAGAGATAAGGAACTTACCAATGGAAACAGACACACCGGGACGATAAATACACGAGACTCTTGAGAGACCTTCAGGGAAAAGGTTCTTTACTCGTTCGAGAAGTCTCTGTACAAATGGTTTCGAGGACAGAGTCAGTATAGACTCCCCTGACGTCGAGTCTACAAAGGTCGTGGTAGTCCCAAAGACTGGTCGGAGATCCTGGGACTTCCGCAGTGAGGTCGGTACATTTGATTGATGGAAAGTGTAGATTTGGAGCTTCGAATCGGGTCGACCAACAAGTCAGTGATTCGACACGAGTTGAGACACTGGGGTACGGTCCGAGAAGACTGGAAGTGAGAGAGGACTTAAACGAGTCTAAGTGTAGGTGACTCGACCGCTACGGTAGGTTAATAGAGTAGGAGACGGTGGGGGAAGAGGAAAACGGAAGATAGAAGGGGACATAGTCCCAGAAAAAGTTAATTAGTCGAGAAGCGTAGTCCACCGGCTTCATAACCTCGACATCGAAGTCATTATCAGGAAGGTCACTTATAAGTCCCAACTAAAGAACATCCTGACTGACCAAACTAGAACGACAGGTTCCCTGAAAGTTCACAGAAGAGGTCGTGGTGCCAAGCTTTCGTCAAGAAACCACGAGTCGGAAGAAATACCGGGTCGAGAGAGGGTAGACACGTACTGGTGACCTTTTGGTATCGACACTGATCTGCCTCGAAACACCCGTTCCACTACAGAAACGAAAAATTGTGTGAGAGAACCAAAAAGTATCGAAAGGAAGGTTCCTTGTTCGTAGAAAACTAAAGTACCGACGCCAGTGACAAGTGTCACTAAAACCTCGGGTTCTTTTATTTTAGACAGTGAGAGAGGTGAAAAGGGGGGAAGATAAACGGTATTTCACTACCCTGGTCTACGGTACTAGAATCAAAAAACTTACAACTCAAAACTCAGTCGAGATCCCCGAAGGGTCGACCGTGATCACTGTTTCTTGGGTGGACGGTTACGTCTTCTGCATTCTCTGTACCCAAGGTAGGGACACAGTCCTCCTAGGGGACCTCCTCCCGTATCGTTGGGTGAAGTCACAAGAACGGACCTCTCAAGGTACCTGTCTCCTCAGACCCTGATGTCAGGTACCCTAGTGTTTCTCAGTCTGTGCTGACTCACTCAATCATACGTACGTTCGGTCGATAAAGTGAAAGGTTGAATGCGGGACGGCAAAAGAGGTGAAAGGGGGTCCCGATATCGACCCCAGAGTCTCACCTCAAAAGTGGGTCGTCGACTCTAGACCCCAAATCTCTCTTTCCTCGACCTAGTTCAGGAGACGGGTCCTGGGGAGGTCCACCATTAGGTGAGAGTCTCGATTTTGTGTCCTGGAGACTCAGTGCTCTGTTCAGGGAACACTCTACCTCTTTATTTCTGTTTTTTGTTATAGGAGTCCGGGTAACCTCCTTTACCGACAGTAGCACACCAAAACCAGACTCCATTGTAGGGTCGGGTCCCCCGGTCATGACACCATGTCACCTTTTTTCCACCCCCCCCCCTCCCCGAGATCCCGGTGTGACTGACTTAGGGCGGAGGTAATCAGTACTCGTCTCTAGTATACGAGTGACTCAGACGACGACGAAGAAAAAAGACATTAAGCTCCTAAACCCCCGAAGGGACCACCGAGTCGCCATTGCTGAGACGGACTTTACGTCCTCTGTGTCCACGTCAGGGACCCAGTCCTTCTAGGGGACCTCTTCCTTTACCGTTGGGTGAGGTCATAAGAACGGACCCTTTGAGGTACCTGTCTCCTCGGACCACCCGATGTCAGGTACCACAACGTTTCCCCAGTCTGTGTTGAATCGCTGTTTGTTGACTTCGTCAACGAAATGTTACGACACAATCGAAGAACGACACATCGTCTCACTCAGTCAGTGCACATGCGTATGACTTCGTCAACGAAACGTTACAACACAATCGGAGAACGACATATCGTCTCACTCAGTCAGTGCACATGCGTATGACTTCGTCAACGAAACGTTACAACACAATCGGAGAACGACATATCGTCTCACTCAGTCAGTGCACATGCGTATACACGGGAGAAAAAACCTAAAGGAAGGGTAAATCCAGTGGCCCTTCGTGACTCATGTCGGGGAACACGACAGTCCGCCCAAAAGTAACCAATAGGTAGAATGTGTGCCACTCTCACTTCTTTCACTTTCACAGTAACGAGTCAGTACAAGATGAGAACGTCGGGGTACCTAATATGGGATGGCCCGAAGGGACAGGTACCTTAAGAGGTCCGTTCTTATGACCGCACCCATCAATAAGGGAAGAGGTCCCTTAGAAGGACTGGGTCCCTAGCTTGGACTCAGAGGACTTGACGTACGTCTAAGACATGGTAGACTCGGTGGGCCCTTCGAATCTGTCATCACTTATATACAGTTATAATGAGAGAGTTGAGTCAGGTGGGATGAAGAGGGGAACCATAGGTACAAACAAGAGACAGAGATAAAGACGAAACGTTTATTCAAGTAGATATGGTAAGAAGATCTAAGGTGTACATACGTAATTAAATGCTATAAACAAAAAGAGAAACCCTGAATGAAGTGACTATTCAGACAAAGAAGTAGACGTCTTACTCAACAACTCTACTACCTCTCTTGGACACTAGTGCATGATACCCTAGCATCCAACCTCGTCGATAACCACTACTACGATAATAGCACGAGTGGTAACAACAATAGTAACAGTAGCAACTATTCGGAATTTCTAGAAACCTTTTATCGAGGATCCGATTTTGAAATTAAAGGTTGATTTTAGAAACGACCCGGTCTCAATTCAATCCAGATTTAAAAACTCTTGACCCAGACTGATATCTCAAAATTTACGACGTGTAGTAACAGTCGTTTCTATTATCTAAGAAAGACCACACACTTAAGTATATACATACATCTGTACTGAAGGAGACCCGTTGTCTTGGTTGGAAGAGAACGTCAAGGACGATTGAAGAATAGTCTTTGTGGTCTCAGGTCACCGATTCTGAGGTACGAGGGTAACGTCCCCCGATCCAAGTTAGGGACCAACCCCTTAATCTAGGGTGTGCTGCGTTGATTCTCAAACGTCTGTCACTTTGTTGTAGGAATTTAACGACACTCTTCACTTAACAGCCGGGTCTCAAAGTATGTGTCACTTTCATAGGAAGTTCTTATTTTTGTTTAATGGTTGTTAAGTCTATTGGTTCTGTCACGTAGTAGCCCTCTTGACGTGTCATTCCTTTTTTGTTTCTTTCAAGAAGACCGACTTTTCTTTGCTATGACAACCTTTACCACTTAAAGTCCTATTCATTCTTTCTGAAAAAAAAAAAGAGAAATAAATTTCGTGTATACTAATAAATTTCTTTTTAAATATTACGACAGAGCACTCTAAATATTAATACATTTACATCATGTATACTCTAAATATCACATTTCTTACTAACTCACATTTACCGAGATATACTAACAGTCCAAGATGTCAAATACATTTCACCATGTTGGAATTGAGAGTGTCTAACGTTTTCCTTTCCTTTACGTACCATTAGATATCCGTTTTCCAATTTTTTACGTTTTTTCATTTCGATTTTTCAGTTATCTATGTAATTCTTCATTAAAATTTTAGATAATGTATTAAAATTTTCTTTTATCCTCACCTTTAATTTCCGACGTTTGTCTTTTATTTGTCATTTTACCTTCTGGACAGAGGTTTTTATAGTTATTAATGTAACTTACGACTACGTGACTTTTCAGGTCACTCTTCGTCTCTAACAGTCTTACCTATCTTTGTAACAGGTATCCTCCGTCTGAAATTTATCTTTTTTTGTTCAAGTGACTCTCTTAATTACCTTTTTCTTTATGGTACCCTTATCATTCGTGTTCTTACGACCTCACCACTACAGTCATAGTCTAACTTCAATTGAAGTCCCATTTCTCACGATGGTAACTTCTTAGATTCGATGAGGTAAAACATTCTAAGGTCCTTTTCTCGGAAACCTTTACGGGACTGGAGTGGGGTGGTGGACGCTTAGTTAGTCTTGGGAACCGGTCGGGCCCTTTAAGCTCAGTTCGGGCCCTTTCCTCTTGGTTAGTCTTGAGTTGTGGATTGGGAAGTGGTCTTCCACTGGTTAGTCTGGGCCTCTGAGGACAAAAAGCTTAAAAAGCGCGCTATTATGGGCTATATTCGTTACATTGGGTCTCGAGTCCCGAGGAGGGATATCGACGACGCAGCCATAGCCACCCTCGGGGTCGCGCTCGAACCCCTATTTTTGAGAGAACGAAAACGTAGGCTATGGTCGAGGGACCACCATTAACCCTCTAAAGCGCTGAACCCGTATTGTAAACCCCGAGTAGGCCCTAGACGGTGGCCGAGGTGCCCTTCTGCCTAGGTCTCTCAGTAGACGTCGGCCATTCGAAAAAAGACAGAAAGAAAAGTGAGGACCATCCCGGACCATAGACTCTGGCCATATACTGAGTCCGCCTGCGCGGCCTCTCAGTGGTCACCCCCAGCAACCCTCTGCAGGGGCTGGGGCCGCAACCCCCCTACGACACGGGGACAAGAGACATCTCCTATCGCCCAGCGAGGGCGACTTACCGACCTCCGGCAGCAGCAAGTCAAAATGGAGGCCTGAGGGCCTCCACATAAAGAGGACAGAGAGAACGACAAACACACCGACAAGCATAACAGACACAATTAAATGGTTGTAGACTGACTAGGTCCCTGCTACCCCGTTGCGGTAAGATCGGGGTGTGGAGATAGGAACCAATGACTATTAAAATTCCTCCAGTTCTACGTGCGAGTACTGGAGTCACATCTTTAATTTTCCTTATTTAATTAGTGAAAAACGTCGCGTCTTACCGGCTGGAAGGTACATCCGACCGGGAGTCTTCCGTGGAGACTGAACCCTTGACATCTGGTTCAGGCTCTATAGTAGAAGACTGGCGCCTAGCCTGTGGGACTGGTTCAAGGGAAACAGTCTACACAGAGGAGTCTGTTAAGTAAAGGCTCACAATCTGGTCTCGGGTCAAAGCCCGGGACGTTCCCCAGGGAGAAGGACGTCGTTTACCGCTGAGACCGCCCCTGAGAAGAAGCGGCTCTGACTGTAGGACTGGTGAGCCCCATGAGTCCCCGGTCGAACGGACGGTTGCCTGGTCTGGGTCGCCGGCGTTGACCCTGGGAAAACAGGGACCAGAGGAGGACTGCGCCTGTTGACCGGTCTCACGGGGCTGGCCATTCCTTGTTCTCTGAAATGACTGGAGAGAGGGGAAGGGAGAGAGGAAGGAGAGGAATTGGGAAGGATAGGAAGGGACAAAAAGATCACGGGGCCAGGACCTACGTCTTTAGACCAGTTTCCCGGGAGTCGGACTCGACTCCTAACCTCTGACTAGTGGAGGAGAAGTGTCTCTTGAGCTTAAGACCAAGACTAAAGACCATCCCGGCTCAAGGTCAGGAGGGAAGAGACCTCCGGGTCCCTTTTCGGGGCATTGCGGACCCATAGACATCCACCGTCCTCTGCAGACATTCCGGTGGGGAAAACGCGGGGGAGAGGACGGAGGAGGGGGAAGAAGAAAGTTGGACCGAAGGAAAGGAGGGAACTTTAGAAACTACAATCATGAATCTAGATTTAAAGACACAGAGATATCCTCCAAAAGACTCTCTGACATAAAAACATAAATTACCGAAGAGACCACCTCGGCTCCAATTTCGCAGACGGACGTTATACCCTGTGGACCCAAGCTAGGGACCCAACTCTTCTAGGGGACCTTTTCCTTTAAAACGAAACAGACCGTTGGTACACCAAATCTGGACGGCGGTAAAACAATTTTGAACTAAAAGAAAGGGATAAGGAACTCTGGTCCTGAGAGTCCTTGTGAATAGATCTGGTAGAGATTGAGGACTGTGACTCTTTTTTTTTTTTTTTCTGAACTTCGATCTAGAATGTGACACAGACAGATTTATACAGAACCATTATAAAAACATATACTCGAGATAAATAAACCGAATTTTTTTCCATTCGTGAATGTTTAGTTCATTAAGATTTAGTTTGTTATTTAAGGTCCAAATACACTTGACCCTTTATAAGTCACAATTTACGGACTATAATTACAAACAAACAACTGGATAAATTATATCTGTACAGAATCTCATGAATTGCACTTCATTTTATAAAAGTAACATGGATCCAAATTATACTCAATTTATAATATAGACAATGTTCAAACAGTTGTTCTTTTAATGGAGTTCATTTTTTTTTGAAGATTTTTTACATTTACGCTATACTCGAAAATATATTTGAGATAATTCTTATTAATAAGAAATTTTTATAGACAGATTTTATCAGAGAGGTCTAACCACATTGAATTTTTAGACTGGTTTACAAGATTCGGGAAAATTAACTAGAGAAACTATTTTGAAGGATTTATCTTGAGAAAACTTCAAGAAAACTAGAGATCGATTGAAACCCTACAAAGTCTCCCGGGGACCTTGTAAGGTTTCTCTCTATAATTTGACACGAATAAACCAACCAATTTAATGTACCTTTTCTAATAGTCTACTCATTATTTAGGTGAGTCCAATATTACATACCATTTTAATGATTATGTCTATAGGATTTTTAATATACCTCAAAATTTGTAAGACTATACAGGACCATAAAATTACCTTTTGGACTACCGAAGTGTTTTCAATCGTTTTCCTGACTTACTTGGTCACTTATACGAATATTGAAAATACCAAAGACAGACTTTTTAATACCCCAACTTAGAATACAAAAGTCCCTCATCCCTTTTAGAAGGAGAGTTTGATTAATACTGTTATGAAACCATTTTAATTTGTAATATTTGTTTTGTTAATATAAAAGATAGACTGAGGAGGTTTTTAACCTTCAAGAATCCAAAGGTCATTCAAATAGTTTACTCAATCCTTCAAATAGAGTACCCATGTTTTTAGAGTTCTTTAAAAACTCTGGAATTTTTCCCTTCTTAAGTGGATCTAAACAATCCGTTTTAGACACTATTCGGAAACCACACTCAAAGGGTCGGGACAAAATAAAATTTTCAAGTCAGACTCTGAGATATTTACAAAGTCGTCTTATTTTTCGGATATTAGTTAATACCAATATTTTTAGTAGTCTGGTTTTAGTCACTCTTGTCTGGCTAAAACGTTTGTTTGATCGGAATTAAACCAATATAAATTATTTTTATTCCCATTGAAATTCCTCTTTTTCTATAAAGTTTTACAATTTAGGGTCAAACAATTACCTCCAGACGTAGATCATTCTGAGTAGAGAATTTGTCAAGAAACGACAATACACTATAAGTACATTTTAAAGTAACTTAAGAACTTCTTGTGGGATTCAAACAAAGACTTCGAATAGAGTCATTAGATAGAAACCTACTTCTGGTCTACGGAGTACTGGACGTTGGTCCTGACCCTTTTCTGTATTAAATTCCCTGACAGAGGTTGTACCTACCTTCCTTAAAAAAAATAGTCCTCTTTGATGTGATGTGGTCCTACTCTTCTGATGCTGTAGTCTCCATCTGTCGAAGGGGTCCTACGACCTGGACTAAACATACTAGTAAATACAAAAGAACTGAAGAATCTGGAAACGTATATTCAGTTTACGAAAAGACAGTATCCGGACTAGGATACGATTGAAATTTTTAGTTAGGTCGACAACCCAAACACCGGTTATTGGACACAGATCAAGACCCAATGGAACCATTTAAAAAGATAATGGTCTGAGATTGACCAACCGGGACTCTTTTAAATGAATTTTTCAATTTAGTATGATTTCTATTAGTCAGATCACTGTGATCTTTCGACCCGATACAAGGAATATCTACCACGGTTATATATTAAAGGGACCTTCTATTTCTAAGACGTCCCGTCTGATTCAGTCTACTGGACTTCTATATGACCCGATGTAGATTACCTTCAAGAATTGTATTCAGAATGAACACCGAAATGATTATGACGACCGATACAATAAACATAAAGTAGACAAAATGTTTTAACGACAAAGAATGTGACATACACACACTCCGGAGATTATCTTATTATATATCAGGGTATACTCTAACTACTACCATTGTCACATTGGGATCTATACCGTTCTTCGTTGTTCTCCCTTATAAGAGGACCTGGTTTTTCGATCATTCTGTCCACCAGGTCTCTTAAAATCTATGACAAAATACCGGATCAGGTCATTGTCGTGTAACTCACCGGACAAATGGACTCTTACCTATGAGAGTCGTGGTACCCTATTTTACCAGTACTTGACGGGGGGAGTATTAGTACTAGTTCAAATACTCGTTTTTCCCCGAGACGGTTGACTTCTGACTGTGAGTGGTAGACGTAGATGTTTCTAATTTTAGTACCGGTGACGGTGACAACTGAAAGTTACGGGGACTTTCCTCAAGTCCCACTTTTAGTCCTTACTCCGTGAGACACGAGACCCTTTTTGACCGTCTTGTCCGGAAGTCTATCAATCTAGAAAAGTCCTTTTCTAAAATACTCAGGGTTAAGAACGTAGAAGAGTATGGATCTCTTTGTGACTGCAGTAATTGCCACTTTAGACGAAACCGATAATTCCTTTTAAATGTTAATTTTCAGTTTTATCTCATCGATACCAAGTCTATAGGACCCTTTATTGATCCACTATGATACCCACATGAAAGTCTAATCTGGAACATAACGATTTGTGAACTCAAAAGACTCAGTACAGTCCGAACCTACGGTGGTAAAAGTTTTGTTACAGACGACCTTCGATCATTGGAATGAAAAATATTTTGATCCGTCGACCGATGTACCGATGTTCAGAGACTTCACGGTCCAGGTCTGACCCAAAGTCTGGATAAGAAGATTTTTCTTTACTCTAATCCTAAAATTAGTATGTTCTGAGTCTAGATTTTGAACCTTGAGTCTTTATGAAGGTTAAGTCACAGATATGAGGTTCGACCCCGTCAGGATACGGGGTAAAACTGTCCTTCAATAGTGTCAGTATCAACGGATCAAGGGATTTTAATTTGGACTCGCCCTGAGACACCCCGAGACCCCACGTCTAGACAAGACACAAGAGGTAAAGAGTAGACATCCTATATCTGAAACAAGTCGGAGGAACCGGAAGGGACTTAAGGTTTCGTACCTAAGTTTGTTAACGATTAGTCCCTTCCCTCCCCTACGTTTTTGTCTTTGTCAGTTTCCAACCATGTCGGAGGTCTGTCTCAGGACCAAGGATGAGTTTCTTTATACGTATTGTTACAGAAACTCGGGGGTGGGTCCACCTTCTACCATTGAAGTCTGACTTGTGTTCTAAGGACCTCGTGTCGAGACAACGGAGTGGTGGTTGGGTAGTCTTCCCCAGTGTTTCGGACGTTGGGAGTGGGGTTTACAACGGAAGACAAAGGCCCCTGGTCTCTACTGGTAGGACAATCCAGAGGACAAACCGGGAACAGATAAAGTAGAGACTCTTCCCGGTTGATTTAACGACAATGATGTTCCTATCTTCGACCAAAGTCTACACCTTTTGGGGTTGAATCTAGTCCATCTCTCTCTGGAGACGAGATAATCCGTCCGGATACGGGTACGTGTCGTCCTTCTTCAATGTCTTCTTTCTCTGGAGGCGGGGTTAAGGGTTTTTCATAGAACTCATATTTCAGAGAGTCTCCCGGATACATGACACAATCGCCTTCTTGCGACAAAAATACACTTAGTGAGTCCCCATCAGTTCCTCAGGGACCGGTTCTATTCTTTTCCTGACTCAGTTTTTTTTTTTTTTTTTCTCTTTACAGAGTTTTAACCAAACTTAGGACCAAGTCGAGTAGGGGGACCAAGTGTTGAGAGTATAGGGGGAACCACCCCGGGGACTAATAGAACAATGACGATGAGTGGGAGTCCGGTACGAATGATTTGATTGATCACCGGAAGTAATTTTTGACGTAGTTGTGTCACGTCGAGTACCATGAGTCTAGGGTTATACGCCGGGACGTTGCCAGGGGACTCGTCCTCTGTCGTATCTCGACTGGGGTCTGGGCACTGACCCGGACAGGACCTAGGATCTCTTCCCCCCTCACTTCTTAGTTTCGATGAGGTAAAACATTCCAAGGCCCTTTTCTCGGAACCCTTTAGGGGACTGGAGTGGGGTGGTGGACGCTTGGTTAGTCTTGGGAACCGGTCGGGCCCTTTAAGCTCAGTTCGGGCCCTTTCCTCTTGGTCAGTCTTGAGTTGTGGATTGGGAAGTGGTCTTCCACTGGTTAGTCTGGGCCTCTGAGGGCAAAAAACTTAAAAAGCGCACTATTATGGGATATATTCGTTACATTGGGTCTCGAGTCCCGAGGAAGGATATCGACGACGCAGCCATAGTCACCCTCGGGGTCGTGCTCGAACCATTATTTTTGAGAGAACGAAAACGTAGCCTATGGCCGAGGGACCACCAGTAACCCTCTAAAGCGCTGAACCCGCATTATGGTATGTACCTCTCTCTGTACAGGATTGCTGTCCGTAACTAAGATGTCCTTCTATGATGTTATGATTGTTATATACCCAGATTGTTGTCTCGAAGTTTTGTGGCCTCGTTTTTATCGTCTCCATTTTTCTCTTCATCTTTTATGGTCGTGGCATCGACCTTTGCGATTGGAGAGGAGCCAGTAACTATCTTTGTGACCCGGATTTTAGTCACTTCTACATCTGCTACACAAGTTTTCGTAGTGGTGGAACTGGACAATTATTAATATCTTGAAATGTGGGTCGTAGACTTCTTACATGTAAGAAAGGTCAATGTACATCTTGAAAACAGTTCTCTTTGGTATACAATCCGGTGTTTTATTCAGAACTATTTGTCTTATTCTGACTTTAGGGTGTCTCGTAAAAGAGACAGGTGTTATCCTAGTTTAATCTTTAGTTATTATTCTTTAGATCCTACCGAGATCTATAAACCTTTAGTCTACTGTATGAAGATTCATTGGGGTCTCTTTTTAATCCTTTTGAAGACTTGTTTTATTATTATTTTTACGTTGTATCATTATAAGTACTTGACATCAATTTCGTTTTAAATCTCCCTTTAAATATCAGAATGGACACACTCATACACACACGAGCCACCGAACCAACATATGTTGAGAGACACCGGGATACCTGACATTCGGAGGTCCGAGAAGACGAGTACCCTAAAAGGTCCGTTCTTAGGACCTCTCCCCACGGTAAAGGAGGAGGTCCCCTAGAAGGGCTGGGTCCCTAATTCGCGTCAGCGGGACCAGAGGCCGTAACCGTCAGCCTAAGAAATGGCGATCGCGGTGGACCCTTCGGGTATCAAAATGTATACACGTAGTCTTTTCTTGTTTCCAGTTTTTACTGAAGTACAAGATTAAACTCTCAGATTTTTTACTCAATTTTCTTCTTTTACATTTGGATTTCAGTCGTCTTCATTTCTCTATGATTCTTGTCTTTATCTACTGGATTTTTAGTTCTTATTTCTTTTAATTATTCCGGTTTTCAACCAAGTGACTTTTCTAGTTGAGATCAATCTAGTTGGTTTTTTCCTCTCTCTTACTTTTAATAGTTGTAATCTTATTTTCTCCCCAGTTGTGACTTTTACGAGACCTATAACTTTCTTACCATTCTTTTAGAATACATTTTTGGAAATACTGTTGGTTGTTTAAACTGTTGAATCTACTTTACCTGTTAAGAAACTTTTTACATTGAATGGCATTGAGTCTATACTATTTTATCTTTAGATATATTGGGACATAAATCCCTTTTCTTAAATAAAATTTTTATAAGGTATTTCTTTTGAAACGAATTCTAGCAAAGTAATCAAGATTGTAAATTCTCTCTTTATTGCGTTTGGAAAGTGTTTGAAAGTCTCTTGTTTCCTCCGTTTTGACTAAAATACTCCAGTCGTATTAAGATTATATTTTGAACTGTTTCCGTAATCCTTTTTTTCCTTTTCTCTGTGTGGATGTTTTTTAGATTTACTCTATCGTCGTTGAACTTGATCAGTACACAATTTTCATATTATGAATCCTTTCGAAGTATGGTCTTTGCCTTTCAACTCAATTAGAATCTTTTTAGCTAGTCACATTAATCGGTCAAGTGTCTTACTACCTCTTTTAATATATTAATAGAGTTACCCATGTTTTTTCGTAAGTCGTGAGTATTATTTTTGAGAATCTATTATTCTTTATCTTCTCTTGAAGGCGTTAGACTATTTTTCCCCAAGTACTGGGTCCCTAGTTTGGGCTCAGAGACTGTAGAGGACGGAACCGTCCGTCCAAGAAATTGTGATAACGAATTTTAGGGTAGGTACCCAGGTCATTCTTAAACTCCAAAAAATGTTTCTCCTGTTAACCGAGAAAGGTTTACTTTTCTATTCTGGTCCCAGTCTCTAAAGTGTCGGAGGAACTATTTTGTTTCAATTTCTATTACATTAAAATTTAGTAGAATGGTTGCAATAACCTATATCAAGTCTAACACCAGTCCCATGACGACTCTCTTTTGTCGATGGTTGCTCTAAGAGAAGTACCCGGTCACCCCGACCCTACCCCTTCATATTATTTAGTATGATCTTCCAGTGCAAACTGAAAGGTCAGAGTCTGACCGTTCCCATATACGTCAAAACACAACAAAAACCGATTTGGTTCACGGACAAACCATTTTAATTACAACACACGTACGAATCAGTGAACAGGACAGGTTGAGAAACACTGGGATACCTGGCATCGGTTTTTCCGAGGAGACAGGCACTTTAAAGGGTCCGTTCTTAGGACCTCACCCAACGGTATAGGAGGAGGTCCCCTAGAAGGGGTGGGTCCCTAGCTTAGACACAGAGAACGTAACCGTCCGTCTAATAAATGGGTACTCGGTGAACCCTTCGGACATATAATTACCACTCCCTTAATATTTATTTGAAATTATGTTCCTCCATTTTTCTTCTTTCCAGTATTGGGTCCGTAGAATCTGGTAAAAGACATACACCCTGGATGTTGATATACCACCACCATATCGGTGAGTCAGCACAGGCTGAGAAACGCTGGGTACTTGACATCGGGTGGTCCGAGGAGACAAGTACCCTAAGAGGTCCGTTCTTATGACCTCACCCAACGGTAACGGAAGAGGTTCCCTAGAAGGGTTGGGTCCTGAGTTTGAGCCCAGAGGACGTAACGTCCGTCTAAGAAATGGCTGACTTGATACTCCCTTCGGGATCAGTCGTGAATATTTATAAACAATCAACCTAACTTCCTTAAGACGTAAAGGTTGTACCTTTGTTCACCTACTACGAGTCGTGTGTCATCCGGAGTTATTACGAAGAGTAGACCTTGGCATTTAGACTGTTAGTCTGGGGTGGTCGTGCAGAATAGGGACCTTGGAGAAGGGATTTGACGAATACAAGATCAACTAAGAAGTCCGTAGTCCCAGTCGAATGGAATGTAGTAATTACGTGTTCCGGATCAAGTCGGTGATCCCGAATTTCTTACACCGGGCAAAGGTTCTGGTGGTGTTCTTTTTCTTCACGTTAGATACGTGCACCACGGAGGACTGCGTTCAGGTTCCAACAGGTGAGGAGTGGGACAATGACTTGGTTCGAACCCAGACGAGTGGGTGCGCGTCATTTTCGTCAAATGACTGTGGTCCAACGTCACTTTCCTTTGTGTCGTAAACAACGACCCATACTTGGTGTCGGTCGCGAGTTGTTCGGGTCTGAGGGACTACCTAAAGTCGTCTCGCTAAAACATCAGATAACAAATTTATTTATTAAAAAATTTCAGAAATAACTTACACAATGTTAAAACGAAGACAAAATACAAAACCGAAACCAAAAAACCGACTCTCCGTACACCAAAGAATCGAGGGGGTGGTCCCTAGTTTGGGCGTATGGGTGTAAAGGACACAAACTTCCACTTCAGAATTGGTGACCTGGCGGTTCCTTCAGGGGAGTCGTTTCGTACAAATTTCCGGTCCACTCCCTCCCCGCAGGGTCCCACACTCTACCGAGGTCGTGTTGAGACTAACCAACCACCGCTCTATTATCCCGGTACAGTGCCCTCTCTCGTAATAGTTAGGAATCCACGGTCATTCAGACCTCCGATCACGAGTGCTACTAGTCCGTCAATTAAAGAAGGGAACCCACTGCCACAATCGTAGTATTTTGTTGAGTCCTTTACCCGTAGTCTATCAAAGATCCAGGAAGTCTCTCCGCGAATTCACCTCCTAGACCTCCCTCACCGACGAGATCTTCCGGAGTCCTAGGACGAGTCAATGTCGGGTTCTGGTTCTAAGAGTCTGTGTCAGTGGAGGTGCTGTCCCCCTCCCCGACAGACAAACGACAAACCGAGTACTGGAGGTAGGACCACATTGAACCTGGGGGTACAAGGAGAAGGAAGGAGACTCCAAATTCGGTAGAAAGAAGAAGGACCTAAGGAAAACCCCTAAACAAGTTTCTTGTATGTCAGTGATCCAAAGACGGGAGGGGGTGGAGGGGTCGGTACGAGAATCGAGTGTAGACGTAGAGGACCGGGGTTGGTAACTAGGCAGAAGACCTAAGCGGTACTAGTATCGATATTGTGATATGGGGTTCTCAGTCGTCAAGGGATCGAGGGTCTAGAACACAGGCACCCAGTCAGACCAAATAGTGGACGAATTGACTTGAGTCTTGAGTTGGAGAGAAGTTCCATTGGTTTCTCAGGTGAAGAAGTTTTGAAAATCACTCTACGTATCTGAACTGTCTACCACAACTCCTCGATTGAGTTCCTTCCCCGTCTTAAGTTTCGGGGAGTTTAAGGGGTTTCAAGAAACAGAAAACTCTGAAGTAGGAACTACGAGGAGGGGAACCTTAAGGGTAGGAGTTGGGTCCTTTTGACTCAGGGAGGAGAGACGGTTAATGCCGTCGCGGAGACGAGGAGATTCCGGATGTACGGTCGGGAACGAAAAATGGATGTACTCGAGTTTTGTGGACGGGTTGTCCAACTCAGACGGGATGTTCCTCAGAGTATTTCAGAAGGCTCTTTGTAGTGGAGGTGGTGATGGTGGTAAATGGTGTACGAGTAAAACAGTAGTTCTTCGTGTACCGTTAGGTGAAGTTATAAGAACTGACCCTTTAGGGAACCTGTTTCCTCGGACCACCCAATGTTGAGAGTTTTTCTCAGTCTGTGTCGAATTGTGGATTTGTTGTTTGTTGTAAAACACAGTCCGTTTCCTGAGTGGAAATGTTTATAATAACGTCACTAGAATACTCAATCCATTATATTAATACGGGTGAATTACCCATTCTTGAGATCTCGAGACTCTCAATCAATCAACGAGTCGGTACAGGCTGAGAAACACCCGAGTGTCTGACATTGGGTGGTCCGAGGAGACAGGTACCTCAAGAGGTCCGTTCTTATGACCTCACCCAACGGTAAAGGAAGAGGTTCTCAAGACTCTTAGTGAGCGGTTATTCGGTACAAGTGTGGTGGTACTAAGAGATAGGAGTTCACCCGTAAAGAGCGTCGACGACTCGACGACCAAAGAAGGGACACCTAAGGAACAGTGTCGGGGTTGTGATCAACGGGACCCAGGAGTAGTTTGGGAATTAGGTTCCGGTCTACCGGAGACACCAAAGACGTTTTATCAAAGAAGTTACCTGTAGGAAAAACCGTTTATCGACAAACTGAGATGAGAAGTGGACGATTCCGGTTGTAAAGAACTCGTCATTGACAAGATTCGTGCAACCCACGGGGTAACGTTACCTAGGAGAGGTGTTTCGACCCCTCATCCAAGAGAATCATAAACCACGGAGGAACTACCTAAGTCGGGGAGGTCGAAATGTTGGGGTGTCGTAGAAATTGGACAGGGGAAGGTACGGAGAACGGGTCCGGACCTCCCTCGCGGACGTAAGGAGTGGGCGTCCCGAAGTAGTCGAGATTGTTCTCACTGGACGTGAGTACGAATGATGGCTGTGTCCACCGTAGTCCCGTGTCTCTCTAGTAGGGACCCTTCACTGACCCTCGGCACCACTCTCTTGGTGAGTCCCGTGTACAGGATGATTGAAGTATTTCTTACCCTGTAGGCCCCTGAGACACATCTTCGTGGAAGTCCTGGTTGTCGCCGTTTTGACGTCTCCCCTGTTGACTGGGGTAAGTTCGGGTGACCAAATAAAAATAATCTCTCTTTAAAGATGAGATGATTACTTGTTTGCCTGTTTTGTCCGGTGTTCTGGAGCTAAAAAAAAAAAAAATTACACCTGGTAAAAAAAAAAATTCTAGGGGACCTCTTCCTTTACCGTTGGGTGAAGTCATAAGAACGGACCTCTTAGAGTACCTACCTCCTCGGACCACTCGATGTCAGGTGCCCTAGTGTTTCTCAGTCTGTGCTGACTCGCTGAATCGAAATCGAAATCAAAATAACTTAAACAATGTTGTAAAACCCATAAAAACCGGGGTTCCGGGGACTGATCCCTCACTTGGACATGGGGGACGTAATCTTCCGCTTCGGAATTGGTGACCTGGCGGTCCCTTCAGGGGAGTTAAGAAAAATTTTGTAACTAGGTAAATAAATAAATAAACAAAGACCAACACGATCCAGAAGTAGCGACGAGTGTCTGGAAGACATCAACGTCGTTCGTCCCGATAAGAGATCAACACCACGTCCCCGGAGAGTAACGACACCGAAGAGAACAACACCTCGTACCCGAGATCCCACTTACTGAAAGTCAGTAATATTACGAACTCGAGTCATCAACACCACTTAAGTCAACGGGGTGTCGTACACCCTAGAATCAGGGGGTCGGTCCTTAGTTTGGACACAGGAGACACAATCGTCCACTTGAGAAATGGTGACCTGGTGGTCCCTTCAGGTTCCGGAGTCAGGAATTTCTACAATTCCCTGGGTCGTGTTATAATCGTTAGACTAGGGACCCTCTCACTCACCCCTTGAAACACTACCATGGACATCAAGGTTGACAGGATCGGACTCTCCAGACACCCGTAGATCCGGTCCATTGACATTCATCGGTCGACTTCCACCGAGAGTTAACGCACAAACCAGAAACGAATGATACCGGGTTCCGCCCAACCAGAGCTAAGTAAATTGACCTAAACCGTCAAGGGAGCACTCGGAAGTCCTTGTTTTTACAAGACTTTTCATTTCTGAGTAAACTGACACGTGTAACAGTGGTTTTTAGTATATTGGAGTTTGAGACGACTTTTGTTTTAGGGTCCGTTCGGGGTCCCACAGGACCGGTTCTGGGTCTAAGTTAGTCGGGTCTACTCTGGTTTAAATTAAGTTTGAGGAATTAGACCAGACCCGAACTATTTCTGTGAATGACTACGAGCACTATGCTATATTAGTAGTGGTAATAATATCTACCGATAGAGTACAATTAGACGTCCTGTATCAGTGGACGTCGCCTAACAGGGTCATGCAGATTATATTCCCTTCCTCTCTCGTCCCGTTTAACCCTCTCAACCGTAACTGTATATATATGACACACGACACGACCAAACACTTGGGTCCAGAGACCGTAACGTCCGCCTAAGAAATGGTAGACTCGGTGGTCCCTCCGGGGTATATATGTGATGGTACATGATTTACCCGAAGGGTCCACCGCGATCACCATTCCTTGGACGGACGGCTACGTTATCTGCATTCTCTACGTCCAAGCTAGGGACCCAGTCCTTACAGGGGACTTCCTGCCGTACCTTCGGGGGAAGTCATAAGAGTAGACCTCTGAAGGTGCCTGTCTCCTGGGATTGTCCGACGTCAGGTATCCCAGAGTGTCTCAGCCCGTACTGACTTCGCTGAATCGTGTGTGTACATAATTCGTCGATCGGTCACGCTTCGACAACATATCGTGTTCCTCGAGTCGATCCATGAGAGACTACTGGATCTCCCCATCCTGACCCCTCATCCTCGCTCCGAGTCTCTCTCCCCTATATACATAGGGGTCGACTAAGTAAAACAACGTGTCGTCTTTGATTGTGTTGTAACATTTCGTTAATATGACGTTCCTTTTTAATTTTTTTTTTTTTCCCTGATCATCTAACATTGGTCCCTTTTTCGTTTGACCTTTCGTCACTCATATTATTTTTTTCAACACGTATTCTGTTGTAGTGCTTGTTATCTTTTGACTAAGGAACTAGTTACACCTAGGCTTCCCAACGTCCCCGTTATCCATCGACGAGGGTCTTCTTCTTCCCTCTGAACAGTAACGACTGAGAAAACACAGAACTTTGAACTTAGTAATCTAGCGTAAGGGAAAAATCTTTTAACTCTATATCAAATGGATAGTACCCGAAGGGACTATCGAGTCAACCATTTCTTAAGCGGACGTCACGTCGTCTACGGCCAAGTAAAGAATCCAACCCTTCTAGACGACGTCTTCCCCACCCGATGGGTGAGGTCGTAAGAACCTGAAGGGAACACCGAGTCGACGATTTCATAGGTCGACGTTGCGTACTCTGGACCCAGACTGGGGACCCAACCCTTCTAGGGGACCTCTTCCCTTTCCGGTGGGTGAGGTCATAAGACCGGACCTCTTAAGGTACCTGACATATCAGGTACTCTAACGTTTCTCAACCTGTGCTGACTCGCTGAAAGAGAAAATGAAAGGTATAGTATTTTAATTGGGGAAATTGTACACGTCAAGTCACTGAAAATCATATAAGTGTTCCGATACGTTGGTCCCGAAGAGACACCGAGTCTACCATTTCTTAAACGGGTGTTACACCCTCTGGACCCAAACTATGGACCCAACCCTTCTAGGGGACCTCCTTCCATACCAATGGGTGCGATCATAAGAACGGACCTCTTAGGGTACCTGCTTTCTTGGACTGTTCGATGTCAGGAACCCCAGCGTTTCTCAGTCTGTGCTGACTCGCTGACTGTGTGTGTGTGTGTGTCTCCGTTGGTAGTGGTGATAGAGTAAGACCTTGTAAACGTATTGAGGGGTCTCTTTGGGTCAGGGCAATCGTCGGTAAGAGGAAGAGACAGAGGACGTCGAGGACTGTTGGTAAATAGACGAAAGACAGAGACCTAAACAGATAGATCCGTATAGCATATTTGCCTTGGTATTTAATATACCTGAAAACTTTGGTCAAAGAGAGTGAGTCGCTACACGAAAGTTTCAAGAAGGTATGAAATCGTACGTAATTATGAATTAGGGAAAGATATCAACTTGCAACTTAGGGTAATAACACAAATAAGCACATGGTCAACTACCTGTAATAGTATTTCTTATACGATACTTATAGGTACATGGTCTCAAGCACACCTATTCAAAAGTCAAGAGAATATATACGTTCTCACCTTGACGACCCTGTATACCGTTTAGGTCCCCGAAGAGGTCACCAAGTCACCATTTCTTAGACGGACGTTACATTCTCTTGACGTCCTCTGCGGCAAAGCTAGGGACCTAAACCTCATCCTTTACCGTTGGGTGAGGTCATAAGAGCGGACCCTTTAGAGTACCTGTTTCTTCGGACCTCCCGATGTCAGGTACCCCAACGTTTCTCAGTCTGTACTGAGTCGCTGATTTGTTGTATTTTAACTTTTGCATTTAATATAGTTGTGTACAGTCTATTGGAATTGTTACACGGACCAGGTATATTCGTTTGAAGACACCCAAACTCATCTCAGCTCTGGTCATATGGAAAAGACTGGGCGAAAGAAGTCGACGGCAGTGTCTGCGACTCCGTCATCATACGGAGCCAGAGGTGAGGGATGGGACCTATGGGTAGTTTGTCGGGTTTCGGGAAGACCTACGAAGAGGAAGCAATGTTCAAGGTTTGGGAGTGTCTATCATTTTCGGCGACTCTTAAATTGGACCCTCGAGTAGTCCACCAGGTCTTCTAAAGTACCTGTCCGGGAAAATAATCTCCTCGTGACAGGATTAACAATCGTCCGAACCTTAAAGGGAAAGTGAGACCCGGCGTTCCGACTAGGACGTCCTCGTACCCCAACCCTATGACTACGAAGAGGGTCTCTCTTCCATCCTCAATCCATGGGTCCTCGATCCATGGCTCCTTCGGAAGTGCCAAGAGGTAGGTATAAAGAGGTAATAAAGTGTGGCGGTACATGTACGTAAGATAGTTAGACATTTGACGATACTTTCCCACCGGAGAGTCGTTGGAGTAGGGGAGAGTAACTTCTAGGAGAGGGGTTTCTAAAACAGAAGAAACTGTTTTAGGTCGGACGGATTTCTGGACGGAACTAATTAATAATTAACAAAGTGTAGTTAAAATTGGTTAAATAAACCTGGTACAGTGGGGATGTGTAAAAATAATTTGATTTATTTTTGATTACTCCAAAGACTGATTTCTTTCTTTCTTTCGGTTTCTTTCGACAGGGCGTAAGAATCCCATTTTCAGTGTAAAAGATCAGTCGTAAAAAAACTTACACTACAACGTTTGTGCGCACGTCTACTCGGGTAGGAGTCGGACACAGTAAACCACCAGGTAGAAGATACAGTGGGACATAGATGGTGGATGAAGTGTGCGGAAGGATATAATAGAACTTTGTTTAAAGTCATGAATCTATTGAAACAAACATCTTGTAAGTTACAGATAGAGATCTTCTATTCCCGAGAAAAAAAGAAAAATAACCACTGTTGAAATAGCTGCACATTAACGGTGAATTATTTGGAGTATATTAATTTCACATGTGAACTTACCAAACCGGTATAAATATGTAGAGACTTTGACAGTAGTGTTAATTCTATTACTTGTGTGTATGGAGTGGGAGTTTGTAAAGGAAGACCGTGAAACATCAAGAAGGTCGAAAGTTTGAGGGAGGTGGGTTTTACGTTGGCGGTTAGACGAACGAGAATGACTTCTAATCGACGTGAAAGATACTAAAATATGTTGCTCTTAGTATCATAGATGAAAAATAACGGAAAAAAGCATGAATCGTATTAATAGAACTCTAAGTTAGTACGAAAACACATGTAGTTAACAAGGAAAAGGAATAACCACTCATAGTAAGATAGCATGCCTATACAGTTTTCAACAATTAGACAAGTAAGAAACCCTAAGAGGACCTGACGAAAGGTAAAAACTAGTAAAGTTTATTTTGTTAACACTTGTAACACTTGTGTCCGAGAGAAAAGAAAAGAAAAAAACACCTCACATTTATTTGTCTCCACCCTACCGACTCAGTATACCATCTATATAAAAATTGAATTTTTTTTTTTTGGACTGTTTTACGAGAAGTTTCACCAGTATGTTAAAAGGCAAGGGTGGCCGTCACTTACCGACAAGGTTGACGAAGTGTGAGAGCGTTTGTAAACCATACCAGTCAGAAAAAGTAAAATAGGTGAGTTCACCCAACCACCATAGAGTAACACCAACACTAAACGTAAAGGGACCACTGATTACTACAACTCGGAGAAAAGTACACAAATAAAAGGTCGAGATATGTAAGAAACCACTTCAGAAAAAAAACAACAAGTCTAGAAAACTGGTAAATTTTTGTAATGTAACAGAAGAGTATTTATTGAATAAATATTTAAAATCATGTTCAGGAGACAGTACACATACGAAACGTTTATAGAAGTCAGACACCGAAAGGACAAGTAAGAGAATTCACAGAAGACTTCCCGTTTTCAAATAAAAAAATTAAAACTATTTTAGGTCAGTTATCTAATAAAGAAAATACTAAATATGAAATATACATCTCAAATTGTTTAACCACGGGTTTGGTTCCATTGATTCTATATAGTATACGAAAGAAGATCCTCAAGACATCGGAATCACGAATGTGACTAAAGATAGATATTAGACAAAACTCAACTAAGAAATACATTACAGGTCATTACTAATAATAATAAAAAAAAAAAACGAATGTCGATGGGTAAAAAAGGTCGTGGTGAACGACTTCTTGTATGAAAGATGTGACTTAAAGGAACCACGGAAACGGTCTTTTTTTAGTCAGTACATTCACACCGAGATAAAGACATAAGGATTGAGACAGGCTAACCAGATATACGGACAGAACTGTGGTTGGGGTGATGTCGTTATTGGTTGTAGTTAGTATTTCATTTAATTCTTCAAAATATTAAACGAAATACTTTCTTACGTCCCGCACACTCCAAAGACCCGAGACGGACAGGGGTATAGGACCTCCCGGCACACAGGGAAATCCGTCACTCCGACCGCCCTCCCCTTCGGAACACCCGGCGAGGACGGACCCGTGTCTATTCTTTCTTTCTCCCGCTGGGACTGAGTCCTCAGGTTCTCACACCGGACCTGTTGGGTAGAACTGGTTAATACGATTAAAAAGTCTCCCTCTCCTATCTGCACTATTTTTCACTGAGTTCTTTTAGTGGTGTCTTCATCCACAGTAACGGAGGTGTTCCTTCTACTCCTTCTGTCAATATGTCGTCGAATACTTTTTTGGTCAGTGGACATCCAAGTCGGTTCCCACACGGATATTTTAAATTCTTGAGTTTACAGGGGGAAAAGTAGGGATAGAGAAATGATTTTTTTTTTGTTGTTTTTTGTTAGGGGATAGTACCAAAACCTACAAGTTTCTTCCCTGTGTAAACTTAATATAACTCTTTTGAAGTCGAAGAGTACCCCGAGTCTACTTTCCGGTACGGACCGAACACTCCGTCCAGTTGTCACCCCTTTCTACCCATGGTACAGACCTCTGGTGTGACTCGAAGTCTTTCCACGATCGTCTCTTAGTTTCGGGTAGTAGTCTCCTAATCGTCTCTGTGTGAGTCTTTAGTCTCCGTACCTGGGAATATCCCGGTCGACTCCAGTACCAAGTGTTTCTTTTCTACGAGGACTCTTCTGTGGTCTTGTCACCTGTCTGGTCGTCTACCGGCGACGAAGAGGTCGTGAACCCTGTAAGACCGGACGAACCGACTATTTCGGGTCCTGTGGGTCCTAGAGCGGTGATGGGCACAACCCTGTCTCGACCCTGACCACACGGAGGTTCAGAGGCACGTCACTGGAGACCCTTGGACCTCAGGGTCAGTTCGACTCTGTTGAGACGGGAAACGGTACAGAGGTCGACACGGGCTTGGTAAAGCCTTCGTTTTCGTACTCCTGTTAGAACACCTCAACCGGTGACCGCCGGCGCTCTTCCCTGTGTCCCCCAGGTTGAAGGAGTTGGGAGAGGTAGTTTGTTGTCTTTAACACATTAAAAAGTTCCTCTAGCTAAAATCGGAGGAAAAGGGAATTTTTGTTAATGAATAAACAAAAGCCGGCACGACCCAGAAACAACGACGAGCCCGAAAGAGGTCAGCGTCGACCGTCCCCGACGAGAGATTCAGTCCACACTCCTGAAGAGGAACGCCCCAGAAGACAACGAGACCTCGTGTCAGAGCTCGACACACCCGGAGTCCTCGACACCCCGGATCCGAGGTCTAGTTTCCAAGTCACCAACACCACGCCCCCGAAGCCACGAGACGTCGCGCTAGAAGGATCTGGTCCCTAACTAGGGTACAGAGGACGTAACTGTCCGCCTAAGAAATGGTGAGTCGTTGGTCCCCCCGGGAAGGGAAAAGAAATTCTAAAAAAAAACCCCCCACCCCTGGTAAAAATTTCAGAAATAACTTAAACAATGTTATAACGAACACAAAATACACCCAACAAAAAAAAAAAAAAAAACGGTACTACTCCGTACACCCTGGAAACAAGGAGTTGGCCCCAAGCTTGGGTGTGAAGGACGTCATCTTCCGCTTCAGAATTGGTGACCTGACGGTCCCTTCAGTGAAGAAAAGGGAAAAACAAAATCGGTTTTAATGGGAACTGTTTCAAGGTACATTTTCCCGTTTCTCCATTCCTAAAAGATGAAACTCTTTTCGAACATTTTTATTATGGGATTTCTACAAGGGGTTTGAGTGTAACAACGTGTGTCAGTCGAAACCTCGTCACGTAAGATCAAGACGTGACTTTCGAGTGTAAGGTCCTCGACGGGACACGTTCCTACTTGACACCAGGGTACGTAATCCTTACTGACGGATGACAGGAGAAACCTTCTAAGTTTACGTTAGATATATAGTTTCTAAGGTTTTGGGTCCTTTTCTGCGAGGTGTAGTAATCAAGAAACAACAACAAGTCAACAAGTCAGCACAGGATGAGAAACGCTCGGGCACCTGATGTCGTGCGGACCGAAGGAACAGGTAAGGAGAGAGGACCTCGAACGAGTGAGTACAGGTAACTCAACCACTACCGTAGGTTGGTAGAGTAGAAGACAGTGGGAGAAGGAAGTTAGAAAGGGTCGTAGTCTCAGAAAACGTTACTCAACCGAGAAGTGTGTCTAACGGTTTCATAACCTCGAAGTCGGAGTCTTAGTCAGGAAGGTTACTTATAAGTCCTAACTAAAGGAAATCCTAACTGACCAAATTAGAGGAACGACAGGTTCCCTGAGAGAGTTCTCAGAAGAGGTCGTGGTGTCAAGTTTTCATAGTTAAGAAACCGTGAGTCGGAAGAATCACCAGGTTGAGAGTGTAGGTATGTGCTGATGACCTTTTTGGTATCGAAACTGTTATGCCTGGAAACAGTCTTTTTACTACAGAGACGAAAAATTATGCGACAAACAGTAATCAAGAATTCCTTTACGTTTGGCTTTGGGTGAAGTATGGACGATCCTGACGATCTTATTTTTTCTACCTGTTATTTCCCATAACCATTTCTACACCCCCCCTAACCTCGAGAGTACGTAACAACCACCCCTACATCTTACGACATCTATGAAACCTTTTGTCACCCACGCAGGAACTTTGTCTCAATGGTCTACTGGGTCATTAAGGTGACACTCCATATATAGGTTCTCCGAACTTGTGGCAAAGTGTGTTTTACACGGGTACTCTACAGATGGTTCACTACTTTCCTATCTGTCCTACATCAGAGAGATCTGTTACCTTATCGTAATTGAACGTACTTGAAATTTCTGTAACACAGTACCTTCGGTCAGGGTTTTCCGGTGTATCACATACTAAGGTAGATATACTTTACTGTTCACATCCGTTCAGACATCTCCGTCTCCATCTAAGTGCCAACGGATCCACCCTCAGTGACGTTTACCAGTGTTCCAAAGTGAAACCCCACTACTGCTCGCGTGTTGACATTTTTATGAGTTTCAAGAAGGTCTACGTTTCATAATATGTGTCCTACCCATTTATCGTTCCAGGACTACATGTCCTGTCCCTTAATATAAGTTATAGGACACTATTTGGTAAAACCTTTTCACACTTTTTTATGTATATATATACTTTATTAGTGAAACGACATTCGTCTTTAATTGTATAACATGTAAATTATAACATTTAGTTGATACGAAGTTATTTTATTAAAAAATTTTTTTGGATGACTTACGAATTTTGCCCATTTTAAACAATGACGTTTTGGTCCCCGGGTGTCGAACTCGTTGGTCGTCCTTCTTGTCGTGTCTGTCTGTCTGTCTCCCTACGGGATTACCTGGGAGGGGAGGTGCAGGTGAAGGTCCACATTACTCTTCCTGTGTGTCTCATAACGGTGACAGGTTTATTGAAAAATAAATAAATCTTTTTACACAACTTAAATAATCCACTACCACACTCGGACGTCATACGGCGAACACAGGACCTTCGACCCGGGTTGGATGTTTGTGACCCGAAACTTCCTTTTTTCTCCGGGGTCTCTGGTTTTCCTGTTAACCAGGTGTCGGTCGTTTTGGGTTCCAGTCCTCTGTAGTTGGACCCCAGAGGGTTCTGTGGATCACTTAAGGACCCTTTCCATAGGGGTCCTTATGGTGGTTCCCCTCCTTAAACCTACACTAGGTTCCTGGGTGTCAGTCGGAAAGGGTAAATCTTCGTCGTCCTTCAGACCCCTCTCGACTGTTCAATTCCAATGAGATTGAGATTCAAGGTGAATCTCAAGGGCCCTTTGACCAGAAGAAGACACCCCAGTCTCCCGTCGAAAGGATCGTCCGACGGACTGAGAGGTCCTCAGGATCCGTGAACTCCGTCCTTCAAAGTCGTCAGACATGAGGATCGAGTGGGGGACCCGCTACATGGAAAAGTAGGAGGGTTACGTAGACTTGTGTCTTCTTTACGGTCGGAGTCGGTCCGCGACTGTCGGACCGTCGGTTTGTGTACTCCCCCGAACTACTCGTGGACCGGAGAGTGACCGACTCTACGATCTTCGATGACTTAAATGTACATTAATTTCTGGCTCAAAGGTTTGCGTCAGACCGAACCTGTATCCTCCGGAGGGGGTAGTCTACCAAAACAAAACGAAAGAGAGACGTATACCCGGAAGTCTAAACGGTTCTTTCCAATGTCCCCGGTCCTAACAAATCAAACCTCTACTCTTTCGAGTTCTTACTGAATTGATGACAGAAGTTTGTGTGTCTTCGTAAATAATGTTCCTCCCTGGTCGACCGAGAAAGGAAGACTTTGACCTTCTTGTCTTTCGTCGACCTTTACATTTCCTTCCGTGCGTGTGACCCGGGAGGGACTCCCGCGGAGGAGGTACCGCGCACCAATAGACATTTCCCAATTGTAGTTGCCTCTGTAGGTCCACCGTCGACCTGTGGGCGATCCTTTCGGGTCTGTAGATTCAGTCCAGAGATCGTCGGTTTACTTCACGTTACTAAGACAACCAGGGTTGATCTCACCTCTCGACGAGACGTTGGTCGTCTCATGGACCGTACGTCAATTCATTGTCTAGAGACTCCTACTTTTCACTCTTGGTCTAGAGAGACTACCCCCACCCAACCTACCCTCTTTCTAACTACTTCCTCGTCCGCCCGACAAACCCTCCGGTTCCACTCTCTTACTGAGCCGAGTTGGGGTCGACTCGTGGTCTTCCTTCAAGATCTACCTTCACTCGGACGACATAAGGGATAGACGAGACCCTGTTCCCGACTCAGGAGACCGTGACACTGTAACACTATACTGTAACACTATACTGTTCTTTACCTACAAACTAACAGTAGGGGACAAGACCCGTGTTCTAGAGGTTTGTGGGTGCCTTAAAGGATTTACCATCCCTACTCTTCTCGTAGAATCACTAAGTACACCGATTCAGAGAAGTATAGGTTGAGAAACACTGTGCTACCTGATGTCGGGTGGTCTGAGGAGACAGGGACCTTGAGAGGTCCGTTCTTATGACCTCACCCGACGGTACGGGAGGAGGTCCCCTAGAAGGGTTTGGTCCCCAGTTTGGGTGTAGAGGACGCCGAGGACGTGACCGTCACCCAAGGAATGGTGATCGTGGTACACCCTTCGGGTCTCAGACTGGTTCCAGTGTCAATCACTCACCACCCCGACTCTAAGGTTGAGACCGACAGACCGAGGTTCTGGTACAAAAATTGGTGATATGATTGGTTCTCATTAAGTATTATTCGGGAAAGTGGTCTAGACTTAAATACGATTCCTCTACTCAAGAACTATTGTGATAGAGTCCTGACCACGACCAACGGTCTCTTTGAATGGTACACTAATCTCCCAACCTTGAAAGTTAGGTACGGGTTGGAGGTACTCCCCTCCCTATGACCCCCGACTTAATTAGTGGTTTCCGGTTCCTAAATTAGTTTCGACGGATGTATTACCTTGGAGGTGTTTTTGGGACTTACTTATCCAAACCTCTCGAAGACCCAATCCCTTACGGATACATACGACCCTTCCATCACGGGGGGTTTCAAGTACCCTCCCATGTCCTCGAGGATGTAAATCCTAGAAGACGGATGCAGGAGAAATAGGTCAGTAAGTAAACATAAGAAACGTTATAGAAAATGTTATTTGGTCTTTATTATTCATTTGAATAAAGGGACCCAAGATACATGACAATTTCGTTTAACAATTCGGACTCCTTCTCCAGTCCCCTTGGAGATTAACCATCGGTTTGGTCTGTCTTTACACCCATTGGACCCCCGGGTGATGAACACTGACCACAGATTATGGGTCTCTCGAAATACCTTGACTCGGGAATTGGTCACCCCAGACAACCCGTCAATCTTAGATTAACTTCATATCCTGTAGTCAACTATAGACGTCTCTTAATTTCTTAAAGAATGACACCTTTTGGGTGCAGACGTCACCCTTCATAACACTCATCTCCTTCGCAAAGGGACAGTGGTAGGAAGAGTAAACGCCAAGTCGTGAACCTACTTGGTACAGAGGTTGAGTAGACGAGGATTTAAGGTGGGTGTGACTCTGGATCATAAGGTACGAGTGTTGAAGGGTGGGTAAAGAGAGACAAGGAACCCCGAGTCAATCCAGAAACCCCGGGAGGGGGTTGAATCGAGTGTAGAGGACGGAGAATCGTCTAAGATAAGGAGGGAGTCTAGGTTGAGTTCACGGAGAAACGGAGGAAAGGGGTGAACATGGGTTCGATGTAAAGACGTCGGTACGTGGAGGTAAGTCGGGGAGACGTCCACCTTAATGTGAAACCCCCGACTGCCGAGATGAGTAACCAGAACAGAAGGGTTCACCTCCAGGGAATTCTCTCCTCAGGGGTTGGAAGCCCAATGTGTTGCCATGGAGGAAAGTCTAGTCGTTACTGTAATCTAATCTTTTACTTCAAGTGTCGCTTACATTACGTGAACTTAGTAGGGGTTTGGCAGGGGGACGAAGGACCAGGTGCCTTTTTAGCAGAAGAGGGTTTGGCCAGGGACCACAGTTTTTCCTACCCCTGGTGGCGGAATTCTCTTCAGAGGGACCCTGAGGACAACACCGACCCGAGGGTCAGATAGTAACGTAGGGACTGACGAAGAGTCTAAGAGTTGGGCGTAAATTTGACGGGCACCTCCTAGAAGTATCTTTGACAGAAGAGAGAGTTAAAAGACGAGGAGGGGTTCAAAAGACGAACCTTTTGGGAGTACGGGAGTCAGTTTAGAAGTCGAAGGAGGAGGGAACGACGAAGTACCGTGTAAGAGTCGGAGAAGGAGTCGTAGCGGGGATGAGGGGTGGTGGGTGGGTAGGGATGACCGGGTGCGAGTCGTGAGGTCTCTCCGAAAAGAAGGAGGGGGTTGTGAACCCTCTGAGTTCTCAAGAAGAGGACAGTTTTTGAGTTCAGGATGTCACGACAGGGTGTCGGAGGGACTCATACCGTCATACCGACTTCCAGACCCGTGCGAACGAGGACCGGTCACTTGTATCGGACCAGGACGAGGTCCAGACGTCAAAAAGAAGACCAACGACCTGTGTTCCGTCCGACTGTTTCTGACACGAACTAGGTCGAAGGAACCCTTTCTTACGACACTAACTAATCACTACAGACGGGACCTTTCGTGTCACACTTCGACGGCACGTAGGTAGGATCGACTCGTGAGCCGACGTCAGGACCGGAGGACCCGAAGGCCTGGGGGGAAAGTGATGGCACCAATTTCGACCGTAACGCGAATGGTCCATGTCTCACCCTCGAGACAGGATACATAGTACCGACTGTGGTCTCAGACCGAATGTACCCGTAAGTCCTTACTCTCACTTGACACCCACCTCTCGAGACTTTCGACCTCTTCGGAGACCGTGGGGTGAGGTCACGAGAGCGGACCTTTTAGGGTACTTGTCTCCTCGGACCACCCGACGTCAGGTACCCCAGGGTTTTCTCAACCTGTGTTGAATCCCATTTGTTGTTGTTACCTGAATTGTGTGCTGTAAACAAAGCCCAACATAAACGATATAGACACAGTATGAGAACCAAACCTGAGTCACAAACTTAAGTCCGACCTAAAAAGCCCCGTTTAGTAAAATTACAGTGAAGTGGTAGGGGTCCGGAGTTGAAGGAGTAAGTACTGTCCACGGAAGACCGAGGTTTTCGAGGGACTGGGTCACGACCAAGAGTCAGAGGTACTTCTGTAGAAGCGAGGGCTCTGGAGGGGCTGGTGGGTAAGGGGTCTTTCTACTCAACCACCGTCGAAGAGAGAACACCGACAAACAAAATTGAAAATTAACCTCCAATTAACCGAATGTTAGATCACAACCAAAGACGGTATGTTATCGCACTTAGTCGACACTCATATGTGTACAGGGGAGGGTGAACTTGGAGGGAGGACGGGGAGAACGCCGACAAAATTACTCTCTAGTAAACGTGGACTTTTAAAGTCGTTTTGGAGTCTGTAGAGTGAAGGAAGGGAAGGAGGTCCTAGACGTGTGAGAAAGAAGTTTGTGTGAAACGGGTGAACCTGGACCTCGAGAACAGGTCAGGTGGGAGAGAGAGAGTGAGGGGGGCGTATAGACAGGACAAGACAATGGAAAAAAAGGTCGACGAACGAGGGAAGGAAAGAAGTCGAGAGTCCCTTCCCTTGTGGTGACGGAAAGATAAGGAATGTCGACTCGGAAGGTCTCGGGGAGGGTAGGGACCAGGTCCAGGGGTCAGAGTGGGGGGAGGGGAGGGGGGTGAGACCACGAGACTGGACCAAGGAGTAGGACCGTAAAGGGGGAGACGGCCCCCCTACCCGTGGACCTGTGACAGACGAATCCCTTTTTGTCGGGTCCGGCTGTCGAGGTTGATGACATTGACGAAAGTTCACAAACTTACGTACTACCTACCCTCGACCCGGAACCCGTCCCCGGTCCTCGGAGTGTATAAGTGTCCTACATGAACCTGTTCGTTAGATTCTGACGTTTCCGGAGACCGACGGCGTCGAGGCGGGAGTGGGGTCGAGAAGACTGGACTACGATGAGCCTCGACGAACTCGTGCTGTCTCACCTCACCTCAACAAAAAAAAGAGACAGAGAGAAAAAGTTTTTAAAAATACCCTCATAAGAACTTATGAGTAACCTTCCTGATTACCACTTCAACTTCGAGGTTATGAAACCGGTGGACTACGTTTCTCGGTTGAGTAATCTTTTCTGGGACTACGACCCTTTCTAACTCCCGTTCCCCTCTTCCCCTGTTATCTCTTACTCTACCAACCTACCGTAGTGGTTGAGTTACACGTACTCAAACTCGTTTGAGGTTCTCTATCACTTCCTGTCTCTTCGGACCACACGACGTCAGGTAGCCCAGTGTTTCTTAGTCTGTACTGACTCACTGACTTGTTGTTACTTATCACCTCAATGTCATGACACAATCAAAGTCCATAAGTCGTTGCACTTAGTAAAATATGTATATGTATATAGGTGAGAAAAAGTCTAAGAAAAGGGTATATCTCGTAATGTCTTATAAGTCATCTCAAGGAGAAAGAAGAGAAAATTCGTCTAAAATTATATAAGTTCCTACGACCTCGTACTAAGTTGTCGACCCCTTGGTTATCAGGAGAGGTGTCCCCCAAGGGTAACCCCATCTCGATTCGGAGATGTGGACGTCTCGGAACGCCCATTTTCCGTCGACCCTCCACCCGTACACCGAGGATAAGAGGGGCTCAGGACTCGTCCTCCTAAAACAGTATTTGGGTCGTCGTTGGTACCCGAAGGGACTACCGAGTCTACCATTTCGTAGACGGACGTCACATCCTCTGGGTCCAAACTAGGAACCCTACCCTTCTAGGGGACCTCCTCCCGTACCGTTGTGTGAGGTTATAAGAACGGACCTCTTAGATTACCTGTTTCCTCGACCGCCCTACGTCAACGTTTCTCAGTCTATACTGACTCGTTGATTGTGATTGTGTGTCGTCGTTGAGGTCCCTGTCTCGTTTTTATTGACTGACCAGACCCTGGATCTTCGAAGACCTTCTCGTATTACCGAGTTACGGACGGTGACAATCCTCCGACCAGGGCACGATGGACGACGGACCCTGGTAGGACCTTGTACCCGGTCCACAGATACCACTCCTCCCTACCCTCCCACATCCAGGGTGCCGTCTGGAAAAACGTCCACCGACCTGGGGGAAGAGTTCCCGTCACGAGGAGACGTCCTTCACCAGCCCTCAGGGGGAGTTGAGACGTCCCACACACCGACGCACACTGTTCTACTTCTCCGACGGGGAGGTGGGACAGGGACCTCGACCGAATACGAGGACCCAGGTGACGACCGGAACGAGACTTCACCGAGTTTTGAGTGGCCGGAGTGACCATCTGTTACGAGTTGGGAGACGGACACTACTCTTTGTGTGAGGAAGCGTAGACGTAGGAGTCACCCTATCGGCACGCGGTCTCGACTTGGGGTGGTTGTGCCCTGGAGAGACCTGGAGTGTCGGATCCCGAGTCCTCGACGTCATAAGTATAGGGTCCTCTCTGTCCCCCCTGGAATCCTCCATTCCCTGACCGGCGCCAGTATGTCGGTCTCAACGTTTCGTCCCGATCTTGAGTCCAAAGTGACTGAGTCCGGACTCGAATTGCTCGTATCGTGTATCCACCTGACTGAGTCCGGGCTCGAATTGGTCGTAACGTGTACCCACCAGACAGAGTATCCTTTCCGTGTCTAAGGGTCAATAATCTTTGTAGCACCAATTACGAGTCTAAAATCCCAAACGATTGGTACATTACTACGATTTCGACTTTGAGGTCATGAAACCGGTGGAGTACACTTCTCAACTGAGTAACCTTTTCTGAGACTACAACCCTCCCTAACCCCCGTCCTCCTCTTCCCCTGCTGTCTCCTACTCTACCGACCTACCGTAGTGGCTGAGCTACCTGCACTCAGACTCACTTGAGGTCCTCAACCACTACCTGTCCCTCCGGACCGCACGACGCTAAGTACCCCAGCGTTTCTCAGCCTGTACTGACTCGCTGACTTGACTTTACTTGACTTGGCTTAGTACATTACACATTGGACGTACTTGTCAAAGTCGAGTCCTATGGTCCTCCGATACCAATTGAGTGAAGTCACTTGTTGTCTTTGATTTACGTTGTAACATTTCGTGTCTTTCTCTAAGAGAGTCAGCGTAGGCTGAGAAACACTGGGATGTCTGACATTGGACGGTCCGAGGAGACAGGTACCCTAAAGGGTCCGTTCTTATGACCTCACCCATCGGTAGGGGAAAAGGTTCCCTAGAAGGGCTGGGTCCCTAGTTTGGGTCCAGAGGACGAAACGTCCGTATAAGAAATGGGAGACTCGGTCGTCCTTTCAGAACTAACTTCTGACTCCAAAATTAGGGTACAAACACGAAGTATTAATCGAGACTCCGTACCCGAACAATCACCTCCACCGGATCTTGAGTGTGTCTGGGAAGGTCCGGAGTCGGAGGGACAGCTCTACCCTCCTCATCGTAGTCGATACAGTACCCCTTACACTTCACGAGTCGAGTCGGGGGTACCCGTCACTGACAACTGTGATGATAATCGGACTACCCGTCACCGGACCCCGGTTAGTGAGTTGGAGACACTCGAAGGCAAAGGAGTGATTGTTTCGTCTCTTTATTTTTATTGGTACTATATACTTCGGTCTTCAGTCTTAGTTTTAGGAACACCCGTCAGTTACTAGTGATTAATGACATCATCGTTGTCACGATTACAGGAGCCTCGAGACAATCTACGAAGGTCTGACAAGGAGTTTCGACTCACAATGACTCGTAGCCATAGGACTAGAGACGTGTAAAAATTTCCACAGCCGATTTTCCCATGTATTGCACTCTCAACTTCAATTCTAAATACACCCCGTTTTGCTCCTGACGTCGGGCCCTATCTCGTGGAGTCTGTCGAGCCTCTCTGACGAGGGTCCTCCGCCACCTCCTTCCAGTCCTATGTTCCGAAACCACCTCCCTTCGAGTCACGTTAGTTCGCGAATGAAATATTGTCCAAAAGACGATCAGTGCTCCTCGACTACAGTGGTGCTTCCTTCCCTGCGTCACGAAAAGATCTACACTTCTCCACGTTCCTGACCTCAGTACTCTAGTCAAGGACCTTTATAGATTGATAGACTTCTGGACAGGGTGGTCTGAGGGACCTCGGGTCTCGCGGAGTGAGAGGTGGGACTCGGGGGAGTCCTTACAACTTCCAATCATCGACGGCGTCGTGTCTCAAGTCAGAGGCGTCTCCATCGACCGTTTGCAAGAACCGTTCACGGTTAAACATCAACTGTTTCTAAAGACTTTTGAGTAGGGAGGACTCAGGGTCACGGAGAGGGGTGGGTGGGGTGGTACGGAATAGGAGGAATAGCGCCGGTAGACTGGGTGACACAGGTTACCCTTGAGTCCTAACCCACCCTCTTAAACCCCAGTCCCGGTCCAGATTAGAGATACAGAAACACACTGATCCGTGGAGAAGAGATCCCCACTCCCCACCTGAACGATCCCAACCCTTTGGACCCACAGTCGACCTAAAGTGGGGGTCGAGGTACGACACTTACCGTCGGAGGACACGGGACTGGACGTAGGTCCAACACTTAGGTACGCAGTCCTTGGGTCATCCCGGTTCTTCCCTGTCTTCTCTTCGACCGGCTCACTCTCTACCATCGTCTCCCCCCTACACCTTCGACCTCCCGGTTCGGGGTCCACGACACACTGGTCGAGACCGGTCGTGATATCCTACCTCGGTACTAGGTCCCGAAAGTTCCCTTCGGTCTTTAGATCTATGAATGTACTCCAAAAGGATCGAGAAATTATTGGTGATACGTCGAGTCTTTTTGTGTAGACGTCACCTTAGGACCCACCCCCGGTGTTGTTGGGGGAGTGGGAGTGGGAGTGGGTAGGGTGGTAGGAAGAGAGGAGTCGGAGCCAGTATTGGGACTAGAACCGTGGTCCCGTACCCCTATATAGAGGTGGGGTAGAGGGGATGAAGATGACCCCGAAGACCGGGTTCGGGGTCCGGACTATGACTTGATAAAGGGTGAAGTTGAGAGAACCGAATCCCCGAGGACGAAGATACTTGTACGGACAGGTGATTTTATACCGGTGACGTGGTTTGGGGAACCGAACGTAGAGAGGAACGGGATCTCCAGGAGTTGAGGTTGGGTCGTGAGTCACCGAGGGAGGACTGACGGTAGAAACCCTTCGATTCTCTGGGACGGGGACCACCGTGGACTATGAGTTCTCTAAAGAAATACTTGTTTAGGTTTGAGGACTGACCACAGACGTGGGAGGGTGGACCACAGGGCCCCACGGTTCATGGACGAGCGGTGAGCTTCTCGTTTAAGACTAACAAGACGGAGAGACAGAAACGAAACCGACACAAACGTCGGACACTGAGGGTTGAGGGGTCCTAGGTGGGAAGTTTTGAATCGTGTTCATTACCAAAAAGGTCATCGGTGTATACCTACATTCTCAATCTGCTATTTCTACCGACTCGTGGTTTGTTAAGTAAAAAAGGTTGAACCACGATCTCTTCTGAGAACTCTCAGGGACCCTGTCACTCCTCTAGTTCGGCCAGTCAGGATTCCCTTTAGTTGGGACTTATAAGTAACCTTCCTGACTACCACTTCGACTTCGAGGTTATGAAACCGGTGGACTACGTTTCGTGGCTGAGTGACCTTTTCTGGGACTAAGACCCTTACTAACTCCCGTCCTTCTCTTCCCCCGTTGTCTCCTACTCTACTAACCTACCGTAGTGGCTCAGTTACCTGTCCTCAAACTTGTTTGAGACCCTCTATCACCTCCTGTCCCTTCGGACCGTACAACGTCAGGTTTCCCAACGTTTCTCAGCGTTTCTCAGTCTGCACTGAATCACTCACTTGTCGTTTCGAAGGTCACTTAGAAGACGTTTTTGGATCGACGGGAAGGGACTAGTGTCGACAGAAACCCTCCCAAATTGTAGTCGGTAAAGGATGGGAATGACAGCACTGGAGAGGTCCCGACGTCGGAGAAGGACCCGTGGTCCCTGGGTAAACGTCGGATTTGATAGTTGTGTAACCTCAAGACAAATAGGACGTGGGTCCTCCATCAGTGGTTCCTGAATATCTTTTCGATCCTTCGAGTCCGGAACGAATAGTTGGTCACAACACACACACACTGAGGTACCTGATATCGGACGGTCTGAGGAGACAGGTACCCTAAGAGGTCCGTTCTTATGACCTCACCCAACGGTAAAGGAGGAGGTCCCGTAGAAGGGTTGGGCCCGTGTCTTGAGCGTAGAGGACATAGAGAACGTGACGTCCGCCTGAGTAGTGGTGACTCGGCGACCCCCTTCCGGCAGTCGGTCACAGTGGAAGGTAGTCAGGAAAGTCGAGAGGTCTCCGGACGTTCGTCGCAGACCGTACCGCACACGCACGAGTCACAGCAGACTAAGAAACACCGGGGTACCTGATATTGGACGATCCGAAGAGACAGGCACCCTAAAAGGTCCGTTCTTTATGTCCTTACGAAACGGTAAGAGAAGAGGTCCCCTAGAAGGGGTGGGTCCCTAACTTGAGTGTAGAGAACACAGAGGACGTAACTGTCCTCCTAAGAAATGATGAACGCGGTGGACCCTTCGCGGGTCGTTATCCACACAAAGGATTAAGTCTCTCGTTGTCAGGAGAGACAAACCGAGACTTAGGGCACGGGACGTCACGAGAGTAAGATGTTCCAGACAGGACCCAAACGTGTTCCTTGGTCTCTTGATTGAAACTCCACTCGCACCGGAACACAGAACGACGAGAAAGACACACACGGTCAAGGACAAGGTCTTTTTTAGGAAGGTTTTCACTGAGGCGGGTACACGGTTCTGGTACAAATCGGGAGGAGGGACCGAGAGTATGGACAGTCTGGTCACGACCGTCGCAGGACGGGACCCCGGTGGACACTGTCGGTTTCGGTTGAAGGACTTCCTCTTGTCGTCCGTTCACCCCAGTGCGTGGTCTAGGGTCTTTCCCAGAGAAGACCCCAGAACGGGTAGTGAAGAGATGAGGGCGAAAGAGGAAGGGTACTAGTCGACCTCTCACTACTTTCATGAGAGTCAGGAGTTACCGAGTCGATTCTGTCTTGACAACGGGTCGTCGACGAGACTTCTGTTAAACATAGAAGTCTAAAATATTCTACTCTGAACTTATTTTCACAAGACACTAGTTTCTGTAACCCTCTTGTAAGTTGTCTCCAGGTAGTAACAAAAAAAGAAAAATTTACGTCGAGAAGAAATTTTTATTAAATTAACTAGCTAACTAAAGAGGCAACGACACGAGCCCGAAAGAGATCAACGTTACTCGCCCCCGAGGAGACACAACGCCACACGCTCGAAGAGGGACACCGCCGGAGAGACCGACGTCTCGCGCCGGAAGGCATCGACTCGGAGGACCTGAGACCACGTGTCCGAGTGTCGACACCGAGCACCCGAATCAACGAAACTCCATACACCGTAGAAGGGTCTGGCCCCTACCTTGGGCGTGACCTCCGTCTAAGCAATGGTGACTCGGCGGCCCCTTCGGGGCAAAGAGCACAAAGAGATAGCGTCCCGAAGAGTCCTGGGAATTGCACACACCAAGAGGTCTCCCACTGCCAAGGACGTCGTAAAGATTTCGAAAAACTCTGGCACCCCATAGAAACGAGTTCTTCTGACGACTCCCCGACGTGTCACTCTTTACACCAGGTCCTCGACGTCAACGTGCTCGGTCGTGGTCTGGACCCGGAGAGAGGTGCGCCCGGGGAGCACGTGGGTCCGGCAGAAGGTGTGGTCTGGGCCCGGAGAGAGGTGCGCCCGGGGAGCACGTGGGCCCGGGAGAAGGGGTGGTCTGGACCCGGACGAGAGGTACACCCGGGGAGCACGTGGGCCCGGGAGAAGGGGTGGTCTGGGCCCGGACGAGAGGTACACCCGGGGAGCACGTGGGCCCGGGAGAAGGGGTGGTCTGGACCCGGACGAGAGGTACACCCGGGGAGCACGTGGGCCCGGGAGAAGGCGTGGTCTGGACCCGGACGAGAGGTACGCCCAGGGAGCACATGGGCCCGGGAGAAGGGGTGGTCTGGACCCGGACGAGAGGTACACCCGGGGAGCACGGGGACCCGGTAGAAGGCGTGGTCTGGACCCGGACGAGTGGTACGTCTAGGGAGCACGTGGGCCCGGTAGAAGGGGTGGTCTGGACCCGGACGAGTGGTACGCCCGGGGAACACGTGGGTCCGAGAGAAGGCGTGGTCTGGACCCGGACGAGAGGTACACCCGGGGAGCACGTGGGCCCGACAGAAGGGGTGGTCTGGACCCGGACGAGAGGTACACCCGGGGAGCACGTGGGCCCGGGAGAAGGAGCGGTCTGGACCCGGACGAGAGGTACGCCCAGGGAGCACATGGGCCCGGGAGAAGGGGTGGTCTGGACCCGGACGAGAGGTACACCCGGGGAGCACGGGGACCCGGTAGAAG